>CM064486.1:6374256-6546756 GCA_032716605.1 Paralithodes platypus | reverse complement strand
ATTACGTTGGTTGTATTATGTTGGTTGTATTATGTTGGTTGTATTCTGTTGGTTGTATTGTGTTGGTTGTATTGTGTTGGTTGTATTGTGTTGGTTGTATTCTGTTGGTTGTATTCTGTTGGTTGTATTATGTTGGTTGTATTATGTTGGTTGTATTATGTTGGTTGTATTCTGTTGGTTGTATTCTGTTGTATTCTGTTGGTTGTATTCTGTTGTATTCTGTTGGTTGTATTCTGTTGGTTGTATTCTGTTGGTTGTATTGTGTTGGTTGTATTATGTTGGTTGTATTCTGTTGGTTGTATTATGTTGGTTGTATTCTGTTGGTTGTATTGTGTTGGTTGTATTCTGTTGGTTGTATTATGTTGGTTGTATTATGTTGGTTGTATTATGTTGGTTGTATTCTGTTGGTTGTATTATGTTGGTTTTATTATGTTGGTTGTATTATGTTGGTTGTATTGTGTTGGTTGTATTCTGTTGGTTATATTGTGTTGGTTGTATTATGTTGGTTGTATTGTGTTGGTTGTATTCTGTTGGTTGTATTGTGTTGGTTGTATTGTGTTGGTTGTATTATGTTGGTTGTATTGTGTTGGTTGTATTCTGTTGGTTGTATTGTGTTGGTTGTATTATGTTGGTTGTATTGTGTTGGTTGTATTCTGTTGGTTGTATTGTGTTGGTTGTATTGTGTTGGTTGTATTATGTTGGTTGTATTGTGTTGGTTGTATTGTGTTGGTTGTATTATGTTGGTTGTATTGTGTTTATTGTACTCTTTGCCTCTGTGTGTAGAACCTTTAAACCTTACAGTACCGGTGACGTCTTTTTTCAGCAGCATTTACGATTTTATGAAGCTAAGGAAAGATATGTGTTAGCTGAGAGGATTAATTGAGTTTGTAATCTATTAATGGGTAATCATCCTTCCTAAGTTGAATGTAACTGTCTAATAAGTGCCAGCATATAATGAAAAGGAAGTCACCGGTACTGAATGGGTTAGAGATGCTGTATTTATTCCGCTGGTAGCCTTATTTTACCTGTATAATCTAAACTCATCTAATCCTATATTATCTAATCCTTCTACCCCCAGTTAGTTATATTCTGCTTATTGGGCCCATATGTTTGTTTTATTGTACTCCAAGTTGTACATTCTCCGCTAATTGTACTCTATATATTGTACTCCAAGTCGTTTATTCTCTGCTAATTGTACTCTATATATTGTACTCCAAGTCGTACATTCTCTGCTAATTGTACTCTATATATTGTACTCCAAGTCGTTTATTCTCTGCTAATTGTACTCTATATATTGTACTCCAAGTCGTACATTCTCTGCTAATTGTACTCTATATATTGTACTCCAAGTCGTTTATTCTCTGCTAATTGTACTCTATATATTGTACTCCAAGTCGTTTATTCTCCGCTATTTGTACTCTATATATTGTACTCCCAGTCGTTTCTCTGCTAATTGTACTCTATATATTGTACTCCCAGTCGTTTCTCTGCTAATTGTACGCTACAGTATATATTGTAATCCAAGTCGTACATTCTCTGCTAATTGTACTCCAAGTCGTTTATTCTTTGATAATTGTACTCTATATATTGTACTCCCAGCTTTATTATTAACCACCTCCTCTATTAGTTATACGTTCGCCTGTCACAAAAAAATCTTAGTTTAATTAACGCGGTTCCTCCGGGAGGCTCTACACATTTTACGCACACAACACATTCTTCACTATTTTTCATGTTAGTAATTGCTAATACAATCTGCAGTGAATGATGATGTTCACGGTGTTCTTTGCTTACTTTAATCTTTTAAGGGGAAATAGGCGTATTTATTTAATATATATATATATAATTTAGCATTGTGAATATGGTAAATTTTGGATGCGTAGATACAAAGTTGAATAATTGACCTTTATCTTTGAGTATGATACATTTTATGTTTTGACAGACAGACAAACCGAGCGAAAGACAAGCTGAGTGACCTTGGTTCGGTATGTAGGGGATTTATATCATTCTACGAAGAATTGATCATGAACAATGATGAGGAAATGGTTATTTAGTAAGCGCTTGTTAATTGTGAATGATCATGTTCATAATTCAAAACAAATATATAATGTATTATACACAGTATGTAATGCATTAATGTGTATAATACGTAAACTAAATCAAATTAACATACACATGCATTTTAAGATACATGACTGGACGACAATGTACAGTATATTCAGTAGATATATCAAGATTAAATTAAAGCACTATCAATTAATAATAAATAATCTATCTATCTATCTATCTATCTGTCTGTCTGTCTGTCTGTCTGACTCTGTCTCTTGCATATTTATCTATCTATGTCTATCTATCTATCTATCTATCTATATATCTATCTATCTATCTATCTTTCCATCTACCTATACAGATAAATAGAGAGAGAGAGAGAGAGAGAGAGAGAGAGAGAGAGAGAGAGAGAGAGAGAGAGAGAGAGAGTACAAAGGAAATCAAACAACAACAGGTCTAGTGACCCTTCTAGGCTGCTTGTCCTCCAAAACACTGAGGATCAAGTGTCCAAACAGTGGTTTAGAGTGGGTAAGGGAACATTGGAAAGGGAACTACTGCCCTGGAACTAATGTCCGTGGCAGGATTAGGAAGTTAGTAGGGGACAGATGGGTTAATAACTGAGGGGAGGATAAAATAAAGTTATTCATTTACAAACGCAGTCAGTCCCGGGTTTGATGCGAGATACTTGTCTAGGCGAAGTTTAAATGAATCAACGGTGCTGCAGTCTATAACATCTCGGGGAAGCCCATTCCATAAGTTGACAACTCGATTGAAGAAGAAATTTTTAGCATCTTGTGAGTTAAAAGATTTACCAATCATTTTGCACCCGTTTCCCCGCGTGTAATTAGATTGGTCGATAGTGAAGTACTTACTACAGTTCATATTGTCGATGCCTTTGATGATTTTGAACACTTGAATTAAGTCGCCTCTTAATCTGCGCTGGGTTAAAGAGAGAGAGAAAGAGAGAGAGAGAGATGATGCATTAATCAATCTATTACCTGTGCGGATGTAAACACACACCTGTTACGAACGGAATGAAAGAACCTCCTCCAACATATTTCAACTAGAAATATAGTGCATGTGAAGGGTGACTGGCACGGTAACACACTTTTTGTTTTAGACTAGTGCAAGTGACTTTAAGGGGGTACTACTCGTTTTTTTCTGGACCTCCTTCTCCCTCGTGTTTAGCATATTAATTTTGAGAATTTAAGACGTTCCTTCCATTAGTTTGTCGATTTTAAGACCTTTCACCCCATTTATTTGTTAATATTAAGACCGTGCCATTTAGGTGTGGATTTTTTCCTGGCGAGCGATAACGAGCATGTGATTTTAAGACAAACCGGCCTTCGGCCGGGACATTTTTCTACCGAATTTGTTTACAAATTTATCTTGATGGAGGTCTAGCCAGGAAACTAAAAAATATATGAATACATGAATTAATAGCCCACAAAACCAAGTAGTACCCCCTTAATTTTTGTGAATGTGGGCTGAATGGGTTTTTTTGTTCCTATTCCTTTCATCCAGGGAAAAGTTGTAATGGAATTCGAGATTAGCATTCATATATTTTGTCCCTCTTCTTTGCAAGCAGAATGAGCATATAGACTTACATATAGACTTACATATTCAGGAGATGTTAATCCTACTATAGAGACTGAAGCCGGGTTGGAACACAAGTTGGAACACAAGTTGAACAGAGTCGACACTGAACTACTGTATACCAAAAACCCTGTCACAAACCCTCCTTCCATTATCATTATTTATTGCTACGTGTGTATGCTATTGTGTCAGAATGTGTGTGTCAAAGCGTGAAAAGGGAATGGGTGAAGCACAATGATTAGCAAATGACAGGAATGAATGGAGGAAGTTTGTTAAGAGAGAGTACATGAAGGTCTCTGGACCCTTAAGAGAGAGTACATGAAGGTCTCTGGACCCTTTCAATTGACAAACTAGGAAGGTCTTTATCCCAGATGTTGATGTTAAGGGGAGGTATTTAGTTTGTACCCTAGACCTCCATAAATCTTAAAATTACACCCCCCCTTGAGTCCCTTTCAAGATAAATTTGTACATTTTTCGGTAGAAAAATGTCCCGGCCGAAGGCCGGTTCCTCTTAAATTACAGGCTCGCTGTCGCTCGCCAGGATAAAATCGACACCTGAATTGCACGAAAGGTCTTAATATGGGGTGAAAGTTCTTAAAATCGCTAAACTAATGGGGCAAACGTTTTATAATATCAAAAGCAATGGGGCTAAACATGAGGGAGAAAGGGGTCAAGAAAAAAAATCCTCAAGTGGAGATCTCCCCTTAAGAGATCCTGGCCGAGAGTATAACAACATCTAAGGTGAAGCCAGTGATTTCGGGGGCTGACGAGTGATTGGTGCTCCTGAATGCTTGTGTGCTTGCTTTTGGTGGGCGAACTGTTTTATGTGTTCGGTGCTCCTGAATGCTTGTGTGCTTGCTTTTGGTGGGCGAACTGTTATATGTGTTCTTCTCCTGTCGCTTCTTTTTCCTTTCTCGAGTCTTTTGCTGATCCTCCCTACCCCTTGTGGGAGTAAGGGCTGGCTACTGACTAACTACTGAATGACTGACTATTGCTATAGATATACGATTTTCCTCAACTCAGCAAGGACCTCTACACTAAACAAACAAGTGTATCAAAAAAGTATATACAATCATTGGGCAGATTAATAGTTACTTACCTTTCTATCCTTATATTAGATGGGCTTATAATTATATACCTTTGTAATATACTTATAAAAGGATATTTTATAAGGATATTTTATAAGGAAATTTTATAAGGAAATTTTATAATGGCACTTTAATTCCCCTTTGCGTAGCTTCTATAAAGCCATACTTTTTGACAGTGTTGGAATGAAAGGGTTAAATATTATTTAAATTAACTCTAAACCATCTAAATCTAACTATGATTAGTCCTTGCTAAGCTGAATAAAATAATCTAGAGGCTGTCAGTATGAAAAATAAATATAATAGATTCGTTAACCCATAGAGTACCGGTGACATTCACTTCATTATATTTTGGCAACTGTTAGACGATTTTATAGTTTAAAAAGGGCTTCCAGCAATTAACAGGCTTCAAACTATTTCAGGTAACCCTTTTTTCTACAACAGATTCTTCTTAAACTGCCCCAAATCGTCTATCTATAGCTAGAAGAAAATTGATAAAAACGTCGCCAGTACAGGAGTTAAAAACTCGTATTCACAGTAGCTCATCCGACGTCTTGGGGTTATTGTTCCTTTTATATGATTATTGATTTGTCAGATTAATAGGGCGAAACATCTTAACATCGCCAAAAGAATGGAGGGAAACAGAGCGGTTCAAAAGATTACCCAAGTTTTAAATCGGGTTAACAATGGAATATTTGATGGCTTGAGCGGTATCTAGGCGTTATTTTCAGGTTAGCAGAAACGTTATTGTTATATTTACGATCTTTCTCTCTCTCTCTCTCTCTCTCTCTCTCTCTCTCTCTCTCTCTCTCTCTCTCTCTCTCGGTTTAGACGGTTTGCACAGATCCCACTAATCCTGTGCAGTATATATCTCACACACACACACACACACACACACACACACACACACACAGGCTGATTATGATGATGATGATTATTATTATTATTTGTATTATTATTATTCACAAACACACACACACTCTTACTCTCTCCGTCTGTGTGAATGTGTGTGCAGGCGTGTGTGCATGTGAGTGTGTAATAGGATTTCCTGGTAAACAGTTGCCCAATCTCGGTTATAATTATATATACTAATGCTCTCTATACATATGTAAAAATTCTTCTGGGAGCTTTTCTACACCGACTATCATGTATATTAACAGCAACAACACTAATAATAATAATAATATTAATAATAATAATAACAATGGTAATAATAATAATAATAATTGTTATGGTTGAAAACCATGGTATTTCAGGATGCATTCTTTTAAACCAATCAACACTTGTATGTTGCTTTTCTTGTTGCAATTACTCCTAATGCAAATCATGAAGTTTTTGGTTAATCTTGATATTGACACTGACATAGGGTACTGTAGGTAAAGTTTCTACTAACGTTGTTACTAATAATTATGTTGATAATGTTAATGTTGATTTGTTTTTGGTGATGGTATAGCAAAATGGTAACGCTTCTTCTGGGTGCCAATAGAAAATAGTTCTACACATTCGCCTGAAATTGTTTAAAGGTTTATATAATATCTTTCACCCAGACAGACAAAACGAGGTGAAGCAATCTCTTTCTCAATTATTGGTTGGGGAAAGTGAAGAAAATATCTAGCATAAATTTAAGGTTTTGCAACTAGGAGAAGGGTATAGCATTAGTTATCCCTTGAGTACCAGCAACGTGTGTTATCTTTTACTCTAGCTATATTGAGACGATTTTATGAAGCTTTGGAAGGATCTGTGGTAGTTAAAAGGGTTGATTGAGATAGTTTGAAGTGTTATTATTGCTAGAGGTCCTTCCTGCTCTGAATAATATCGTCTACGAGTTGCCAAAATATAATGAAAAGGACGTCACCGGTACAAAAGAGAAAGGAGACATGGATAAATCACCAATAGAACAGTGGCTGGTGTGCACTCCCAGGCGACAAAGGCATATGAGCCTCCCGCTTCCCCAGTGTGCAGCTGCCCTTATCGCTCCCAATGCACGAACTCGACTAGTAAAACCATCAAGAGTTCTTCAAATAATTGATAAAAAGTTAGAAAAAGCCATACCTGTAGTTCAAGATTAACAAAAAACACTGAACCAAACACTGAGCAACTAGAGCCCCCGGATGTCACATTACTCACTGACATCCTCATAGTGCTGCCCACCATCACTGCGGTGTCACCCATCAGGACTGTCATGTTATCCACCGCCTAGGTCATCGTAAGCTGAACAGTATGTGAGATCCTAGCTGTGTCCCTCACCTCTGTCGGGTTACCCACTGACAGAATTGTGTTTCCCACTGACCAAACCTTCACAGACATAACAATCTGTGGCCACAAGCTATGTTACCATCTAGCAACCCTGAAGACCCCAGCAACGACGGCTCCATGCTATATCATTCGACACTGATGAGCTACTGATTGTATCATCTAATCGCGCACCATCAGAACTTTTGTTACATTGCAGTCCCGTGAGATTTCCTACACCATCACCAACACCGAGGAGTGTGTTGCCCTTCCAATATCTGCCGCTTACACCCGGCAAGGATTGTTGACTGCCAAGCTTTGTGGGCATCATCACTAAGGACTTGTGGTGGATCCTAGCAACCGGGATAGAGCTGCCTGATAATATTAGTATAATTAGTCCTAATAAACAGTAGACCTGAACAAGGTGGAATTTTTCTAACCTTGAGTGTGCACCTATTTTTAAATATAAACAGACTAATAAACCAAAAATACTAAAGCATCCCACTAATAAAGACTCCGAATACACGTTTGATATGTTTACCCTGACAAGCCGATGGAACAAATCAGTGCATAATATATTGCTGCTGTCATGGGAAAAAACATGGATGAACAACGGCATAAATTAACGTGTTTATGAAATTGCATGTCATATTAATGGTAAATACTGGGACCAAGCGCATGGGATTGCCAATACGTATGAAATAGGATTGTGACTGGAGCAGATGATTGAGTGAGGTGATTGAGGACGCGTGTGTGTGTGTGTGTGTGTGTGTGTGTGTGTGTGTGTGTGTGTGTGTGTGTTGAATACAATGCGTGTACTGTAATGGAGTACATGGTAGGTAGGTAAATATGTACTGTATGTGCACAGTATGCGTTTTTGAATTAGTATAAACCGTGTGTGTGGCAATTGAGTACGTGTTACATAGTCTCATGTAAATTAGTATGGGTATGCATATATTAAGTATACAAATGTGTGTGTGTGTGTATGTGTGTGTGTGTGTGTGTGTGTATGTGTATGTGTGTGTATGTGTATGTGTGTGTGTGTATGTGTGTGTGTGTATGTGTATGTGTGTATGTGTGTGTGTATGTGTGTGTGTGTGTGTGTGTGTGTGTAGTGAATAAGTAGAAGTCAGGCAATTGAGTATGTGGTAAATAGGCCTTTCGTGTTATTTAGGTGTCGATTTTTTTCCTGGCGAACGATAGTGAGCCTGCAATTTTGGAAGAACCGGCCTTCGGCCGGGATATTTTTCTACCGAAAAATGTACAAATTAATCTAGAAGAGGGATCTAATGTATGTTTTTTTAAAGTTTGATGGAGGTCTAGGGAGGAAACTAAAACAACATTAAAGGATCCATAAATGAACAAATAAATAAGTTAATTAAGTTATAAGATGTGAGAGTCAAGATTTCTGACCTAGTTATAGTGAATGGAGTATATGAACACAACTGGCAGATACCGAGAGTTACACATTTACATATATTGTTCTTGTTATTACTTAAACACTATACATAAACCTTTAACTGTCTGGATGGTGTAATGATTAGAGTGTTTAAGATCTGTATGTGATAACCCAGGGGACAATCACATGTTTCATTAATTTCAGTGGGAGGTGTTTGATGTTGAGAGTGGAATACATATAAATAAGATATGTAACATGATACATAGCATATATTGCTAATGTGAATATATGCTATCAGTGATTAATGTGCTTTTTGTAATTTTACCTCAATTCTAAATATAAGATTAAAAGAATCGAAACAATTATAATTTTGCTGGCAATAATCGAAAGCCTCCATATATACTTCTGGTATTTATTTGATTTGATGAAGGGAGCGCTCCTATTAGTGTAAACTGGGTGAAATTATGATTATTGTTTGGTTGATCAAATGCGAGGTGTGGAAAAATATATGAATAACGAAATATTAAATGGCTGCAGAGTAATAAATTATGTGAACTGATTAATTGTGGTGTGTGTGTGTGTGTGTGTGTGTGTGTGTGTGTGTGTGTGTTATATGTGTATGAAGGAGACAAAAGGCAAAGCTGCCTGTAACAAGTGTTTCCCCCAAAGTTGAGAGAGTGAGAGAAACAGACTAAATTTTTTTTTTACAGTATTGGAAAGAAGTGTGATGTGCTTGTATAGCGTAGTGAAATGGATAGTAGTAGGAGGATGAGGTGTTTGCGTGAGCTAGCTGGATTACTGTATGTGTAGATAAGACAGAAACAGTGAGGGAAGCCAGCCAAGTGAAACAGGAGTTCCAGCAACTGATTATGCCTGACTAACTGAAGTGACTAGGACTGTTTAAGGTGACTAAATGAGGTGACTAGGACTGTTTAAGGTGACTAACTGAGGTGACTAGGACTGTTCAAGGTGACTAACTGAGGTGACTAGGACTGCTTAAGGTGACTAACTTAGGTAACTAGGACTGATTAAGGTGACTAACTGAGGTGACTAGGACTGTTTAAGGTAACTAATTTCGGTAACTAGGACTGTTTAAGGTGACTAACTGAGGTGCCTAGGAATGTTTAAGGTAACTAACTGAGGTGACTAGGACTGTAAGGTAACTAAATAAGGTGACTAGGACTGCTTAAGGTTATTAACTGAGGTGACTAGGACTGTTTAAGGTAACTAACTGAGGTGACTAGGACTGTTTAAGGTAACTAACTGAGGTGACTAGGACTGTTTAAGGTGAGTAACTGAGGTGACTAGGACGGTTTAAGGTGACTAACTGAGCTGACTAGGACTGTTTAAGGTGACTAACTAAGGTGACTAGGACTGCTTAAGGTGACTAGGACTGTTTAAGGTAACTAACTGAGGTGACTAGGACTGTTTAAGGTGACTAGGACTGTTTAAGGTGACTAACTAAGGTGACTAGGACTGCTTAAGGTGACTAGGACTGTTTAAGGTAACTAACTGAGGTGACTAGGACTGTTTAAGGTAACTAACTAAGGTGACTAGGACTGTTTAAGGTGACTAACTGAGGTTAAGATAACTTAAAAGATTCATAGGAATCATTAATGTAATTTGTCTTTTACCTGAGTCCTATGCATATGTCCGCAAATTTGTGTCCGATTAGTTTGACTGATAGCTCGATATGGGTCTTAGCGAACAGTTCAAAAATCTTCCTATGACCCTTCAATGTACTTTAAAATCCTTCCGGTTTCTACCTGTTAATCTTGGATGACGTCATTGAGCAAATTTTAAACATGAGAGTGAAGGGGTTCAACAAGAAAACCCTCATGGCCTCATCAGTGAAAATCTCCCTTTAAGCTTGGTAAATACAAGGGATCTTAATATATGTCGGGAAGAATATAGTGTGATGATGTGAGACTATAACCGTCCCAACACCTACCTACCCTTTGCCTTTTATATATATATATATATATATATATATATATATATTTTTTTTATATATATATATATATATATATATATATATTTTTGTTTTATATATATATATATATATATATATATATATATATATTTATTTTTTATTTTTTTTTATTATTATATTACTATTATTATTACTATTATTATTATTATTATTATTATTATTATTATTATTATTATTATTATTATTATTATTATTATTATTATTATTATTATTACATTATTATTATTATTATTATTATTATTTATATTATTATTATTATTATTATATTATTATTATTATTAGTATTATTATTATTTATTATTATTTGTGTGTGTCCCCCTTTCCTTACATACCTGTCTTGAGGATGGTCCCACACCTGTTCCATGCCGTCATACTCCAGGTAGTCGTAGTCTGGGTGGCTCCATGGCACGTGTAGGTGGCTTTTGTTGGCTCTGTACACGGATAACCAAGACAACAGGTTAGATGATTCATGGGTGATATGGACATGTGTTAGGAGTCTTGGAATACAATACAATGCAGAAGTTGATTGCCATTGCTTCTCACATTGTTTGTAAGTCATACCAAATCACATTATATATATATTGTCAATACAAGCATATTAAACATTTTAAGACACTATGTTAAGAATAAAAATATATTTTTTAATAATTTCACCCCAACACCAAACACCTACAATGAAATTAATGAAATCATATATGTGATCCACCGGGATTCGTACCTGGGTTATTTACACACAGATTTTTAAACACTAACCATTACACCACAAAGATGTTTGAGAATCAAAATTAACATGACCAATCTTTTTAATAAAACATAGAATAGAAAAACATAAATGACAACTCATGGCAGTGAAAACAACGATATTAACAACCAAAATATGAAAGTGACGATTCATATCCAATCAAGTAAACGGTATCAACAAAAACAAATATATACTAGTTAAGAACACATATTCACAAGTAAACCAAATTAACTATATATACAGTATATGAATGGCGAGTCATATTGAGTCAAGTAGACGAAACACACAACATACTCTATCCCTTTGAGGATTACGGTTCAACAGTTTATTCTGGTTATCATTAGGTGATTTTATACAGCTTGGTAAGGGCCAGTGGGAGTTAAAGGGTAAAGACGGTGTCAATCAACACTATATACCCTTCCAAAGCTGAATACATTTGCTTAGAAATAATGTGTCCTAAAATACTGAGAAGGTTCAATTGACGAACCATACTAACAACCATAAATTAGTACCAGGGACGTCCTTATCATCACATTCTGGCAACTATTAGACGATTGTATTCAGTTTATGGAGGATGTGTGGTAGCTACAAGGATTAATTGAGATAGTTTGTAGCGTTTTCATGGTTAGGAGTCCTTCTTAAGCTATATAATATCATGCAATAGTTGTCAGAGTATAATGAAAAGGACGTCCCCGGTACTGCATGGGTTAAATAATGAAATCATCGATAATAACTAAAACAAAAAACAAAGGACGAAGTTAACAATATCAACACCTCTATTAAAATGACAATTCACACACCGTAACAAAAAAAAACAAGGAAAAAAAAAACATGAAAAAAACAGAGCACTCTTAATGAGTTCTCCTCTCATGGTACATATTAATTTATTTAAATTATCGATATAGATAAAATCAAACACAACTGACGAAGTATACGATATGACAAATAAAATACAAATAAAAGTGACAATCCACATTTATTCAAATACGCGATACCAGCTTCCTAAAATATAAGATTCTGAGTACTATTCAAGTTATCGATGGAAAAAAGGGCAAACACAAATGAGACGAAATGCACGATATCAAACTCCCAAACATAAAAACGACGATCCACATCTTGAAAAAAACAGTAATAATAATGATAAAAATAATAAACAGAATCGATACCAACAATGTAAAATAAAAGATCCCAAGCTCTCTCAAGGGGGCCTCCTCTTCTCCGCTCGGTACAAAACGAAAGGCCAATAATTCTGACGAGAGGGGGCGCCGCTCCCTCTCAAGTGGCCTGGCAAGATGGAAAGTGAAGGGGGGCAGCAAAAGTTAGTAGGGGGGGTATTACGGAAGTTGTGAGGCTAAGTGAAGAGGAGTTGAAGACACTTTGAGGGCCCTTCTGTGGTCTAATGAAACTGCTTACAAGTACAGGTGCAGTCAAAAGTTATATATATTATTATAGAGTAAGACGTCGTGTTACTCGTGTACTGTAGAAATAGTCTAAAGTCATGTAAGGCTGTGAGATTAAGTGAAACAGACTTGAAGACACTTTGAGAGCCCTGTGGCCTAATGAATCTGGTTACAGGTACAGTCAAAAGTCATATACAGGTAGAGTAAGTCGTCGTGTACTGTACAGATAGAGATTTTGTGCTTCTTTTAACTCTATCACGGGATCTCAAGGAAATATACTTTTAAACATGTATGTATCTTTTCAAATCATTCTGCACTTTCGACTATTTATTAAGTTTGTGGTTAGAGCGTGTAAGTTCTGCATGTGATATCCTAGGTTCGAATCCTGGGAGAATCATATGCGTTCATTAATTTAATTTGGGTTGTCATTGGTGTTAAGAACGATGTTAAAAATAATCTAGCCATTAATAATTTCATTAAGGGGAGGTGGTCCGTTTTTCTGGTCTCTCTTCTCCCTCATGCTTAGCCCCATTAGTTTTCAGATTTATGACGTTCGGCCCATTAGTTTGGCGATTTTAAGACATTTAGCCCATTGTCTGTGTCAATATTAAGACTTTTTGTGTCATTTAGGTGTCGATTGTTAACTGGTGAGCGATAGCGAGCCTGTAATTTAGGAGGAACCGGCCTTCGGCCGGGACTTTTTCTATCGAATAATGTACAAATATATCTTGAAGGGGGATCCTGGGGTTGTTATTTTAAGTATGATGGAGGTCTAGGGAGAAAACTGACTACCGGTATCTAGGGAGGAAACTGACTACCGGTGTCTAGGGAGGAAACTGACTACCGGTATCTATTCCTCCAGTCTTTAGTACTAGAGTGTCTGGAGAAGGTAGTCATGAGGGCCACTGAGAACCTTTAATACTAGAGTGTCTGTGGAGAAGGTAGTCATGAGGGCCACTGAGAACCTTTAATACTAGAGTGTCTGTGGAGAAGGTAGTCATGAGGGCCACTGAGAACCTTTAGTACTAGAGTGTCTGTGGAGAAGGTAGTCATGAGGGTCACTGAGAACCTTTAGTACTAGAGTGTCTGTGGAGAAGGTAGTCATGAGGGTCACTGAGAACCTTTAGTACTAGAGTGTCTGTGGAGAAGGTAGTCATGAGGGCCACTGAGAACCTTTAGTACTAGAGTGTCTGTGGAGAAGGTAGTCATGAGGGCCACTGAGAACCTTTAGTACTAGAGTGTCTGTGGAGAAGGTAGTCATGAGGGTCACTGAGAACCTTTAGTACTAGAGTGTCTGTGGAGAAGGTAGTCATGAGGGCCACTGAGAACCTTTTGAAGATGCTTCTTTAGAACCATAACGGGCACTTGGGAACACTGTCGACTCGTATGAATCCCTGGACCCTCTATATTTGCTTGTAAGCAATTATAACTATCTGGATTGATTTTTTAATATAACTTGCTTCTCAATAAATAGTATATATCATGGTTTTGTTGTTGATTTATAGGATAATATATTCATACATTTGTTTCCAGAAATATACTTCCATAATTAGAAATATGTGACATCCATGAATAGCTATGAGTGGGCTGGAGACTACGATACGCGAGTGTACATATGTATCTACCTATCTAACCAGTCTCCAGTATTCTCTGGCGAAAGCATTTATAATGAGGGTCACTGAGGGCCTTTTGAAGTCGTGGGAAGGACACTTAGGAACACTGTCAAGGACACTCAGTGACTCTCTGGGACTCTTGAAGAAAGCAAGAGCTGTGAGAGTCCAGGAGGAGAACTACATATGCTTATTTAGTTTAACATACAAAATTTACTCCTTACCTATGATCTCTCTCTCTCTCTCTCTCTCTCTCTCTCTCTCTGTATGTATATGTGTATATATATATGTATATACTGTATATGTATTTATGTGTGTATGGGTGTATGTATGTGTGTGTATATGTAGGCATGTATTAAACTGGAGTGGGAGGGTCATTCTATGACATTAAGGAAAGTAGAAGGATTATAGCAAACCCACGCTAAGCCTAAGCCCAGCTTAGCTAAGGGTCCTTCTTAAACAGTTAGGGACAACTGGTTTGCTAACAAGTATAGAGATAAAAACTTACTAAATGTTGTATTCATGTCTGTGTTGATATTGTACATGTATAATATGAGTAGGGTAAAAGACTGTTTTATCACCTTTGCCCTTTTGAGACGTGTAATTATGTATTCCCATGTATTTATGCTTTCTCAATAAAGAATCAATCAATCAATCAATCTCTCTCTCTCTCTCTCTCTCTCTCTCTCTCTCTCTCTCTCTCTCTCTCTCTCTCTCTCTCTCTCTCTCTCTCTCTCTCTCTCTCTCTCTCTCTCTCTCTCTCTCTCTCTCTCATATATATATATTCAAAACATAAAATCGTCAAGTTATATTGGCTATAGGGTTGAGAGAGTTTGAGTGTCACTGTTCAGCTTTCTCTAACTCCTAACTGAGAGAGGTAGTTCATAAACATTGAGATCTAGAGGTATTTACTTCGATCTAGCGGCAACATTTTACATCTAGCGGCTTGAATTCTTGCGATATTCTGTAGATTGGAGCCATTTATAGCGAAATTGCAGAGATTGTGCCATTATTGCAGCTAGTTTCGTCATTGATTTACCATCTAGCAGACTTGATTTGGTAACTCAAGTAGGAGATGATAAAGATGAAAACAACAACAAAATAGCTGGAGATAATATTGATGACGGAGAGTATATTGATGATGATGATGAAATAACTACTATGAGTACAAGTAATAGGCACTCGTTACAGGCAGCTTTGTCATTTGTCTTCTTCACACACATGTCAAAACACAAACTATAGCAATACATAAACCGTGACTTACTTTATTGCCAGCTGGCCCGGGTATAGAATGTGCGTGAACCCGTCGAAGCGAATGGGCTGGTCCAAACTCACACCCACTAGACCTATAAGTAAATACACACCTTTAAGTGTATATATATATATATATACAGTATATCACCCAGTAAATAATACGGTGCAGCAGCAGAAGTGAGCAATATGGAATAAATATGTATTTGTGTTTGATATATTTGTTTGATGTCATCTGTAATAAAGTCATGTTATGCCCAAAACAACTATATACTCACTTTTATGGCAGAGTCTCCCGGCGAACATGACGGTGCAGCGACAGGAGAAGTTAGCGAGGAGGGGGACACAGAGCCCCCCGTTGACACAGGGATTGGGGTGGCAGGGGGGCCCCAGGTACAAGCCCACACCCCGCTGCTCCGTCGCCGCCTCCGTCAGTCTGGGGTACACCACACCGTTGACCAACAGTCTCTGAAGGGCACCGTCCAGACCCACCAGGATGCCAGACTCGCGGTTCACCAGGTACCACAGTCTGTTGTTTGAACGAATCACGTTGTTGGCTGGTATAGAATATCTTAATATCGTAATGCATATATGCGCGGAATTTCGGTGTGGGTATCCCAGATTTGAGTCCTTGGAGTGCCACATGTATTCGTTGATTTCATTAATTGAGTTTAGAAGTAAAGTTGGTTGGTGAAAAAATATGAATATGTCATAATTTTTTTGTTCAACAACACCCTTTAATGACGATGACCATCGTCATAATAGGTAATAAGTAAATTATCTGAAGATCAATCAATAATGCTACTTTGCTGAGCCCAGCTTACTTGGCAATAAAGTATGTTATTGGGACCAAATTGGTGACTGATGTAAAGTATTGATATCGCTGACCTCGATCTGTTGTCTGTACCAGTGGTACACAACGAATTATATCATTCATGTCAGGTAATAAAAGTTGGGAGGTTTTCAGTATGCCATCATTTAACTGTGAAGCTCATCTCCTGTCCTGTAGGTTGTTGAACCATGAATAGTACATCTACCTGTTCACTATTATTTAGTCATCTCGTCATCTAAGCTTTTAATTTGATATTATTATAGTTTTTTTCTAAAGAAACATATACGTTTGATACATTTTCTGCAACATTAATTAGTTAATAATAATTTTATATCGTCATTAATTTACAGTCACGAACAATAATTCCTACTAGTTTGATTCCTAAAACTGCCTACACACACATGCTAAATGCAAATCTTTGGTAAAGAAAAGATAAGACCATTTGATTCAGTCATATTTGGCTTCGAAAACCATTACAAGGTAGGCTGTCTGGATACTGCACCTTTAAAGCAAAAATATTGATATTACATAAGCGCATTCAGTAAATAGTGTGCAAAATGTACTAACTTGAACCCCCCGAGATAGAGGTGTGTGTGTAGGGAGAGAGTGTGAGGGTGTGCGGGGGCGGGAGCGGTGACTGGGGTGTCTTGATCCACCTGTAGGGAGGCGCGCCCCCCGCCCCATGTTGCCTTCACCCGGTGCCACGATCCCAGGCCCACAGGCTCCAAGGATCTGTAGGGGGCGCAGAAAGAGGGATTAGTAGTGTATTTATCTGATGTAACTACGATGCATAATGATGTCCCTCTATCTTCATGCAACTGCATCACGTTTCACATATTTGATTTTTCCCTGTTCAACATCTATAGTTTACAAATATAGTAGGAAAATGCAACTCTCAAAGTTTATTTATTTATTTATTTAGTTATTATTATTATTATTATTATTATTATTATTATTATTATTATTATTATTATTATTATTATTATTTTCTTTTTTTTGCGTTTACAAATTTTATCCTGATAGAAGTAAAACCAGAACAGTGCGATGGAAGATTTACAGCATTAATCGACAAACCAATTCCATGTAGAATCCTTGCGACTTGCGAGAGTGAATGCAGCTTTGCGTGTTGTCTGCTACATACACACAGCATTAAAAAAAAAACCCAGTATATTCACAAAATAATACCCTTAATCTCCAAAATGCGTCCCTGTGAAAAAGTTGTCCGATTTGTCTCCGTAAATGTCTCCAGTACAGTCGGCCTCAAAAGTCCCGTCCTACTTCCATAACATCCAACTTTGATTATCTTTCTAGTAAAAAGGAAAGCATGGGTCTTAAGGGGAGATCTCCACTTGAGGGATTTTTTTCTTGACCCCTTTCTCCTTCATGTTTAGCCCCATTGCTTTTGATATTATAAAACGTTTGCCCCATTAGTTTAGCGATTTTAAGAACTTTCACCCCATATTAAGACCTTTCGTGCAATTCAGGTGTCGATTTTATCCTGGCGAGCGATAGCGAGCCTGTAATTTAAGAGGAACCGGCCTTCGGCCGGGACATTTTTCTACCGAAAAATGTACAAATTTATCTTGAAAGGGACTCAAGGGGGTGTAATTTTAAGCTTGATGGAGGCCTAGGGAACAAACTAAATACCTCCCCTTAAACATACGGACAGTTCCAAGCATTGTCCATTTTTAGTAAAGGATATGTTTGTGTTGTATTAATGGAGCAACCATTTGTTTTATTTGTAATAGAGGGACAGCCACGCGAAAAAGAGAAAGGGTCCCATCATCACAAACTTCAACTTAACCCTATCCGTATACCAGGAAGCATTCTTTAATTTTCTTTTGGCTAATAGCAGACGATTTTATTAAGATAAGAAAGGGTGTGCGGAAGTCAAAGGGTTAGTTGAGACTATTGCACACCACTGATTACTATAGATCCTTCCTAAACTGCTTTAAGGGGAGGTTTTTAGTTTGTTTTCTACTCCTCCAGCAATCTTAAAATTTCACCCCCTTGACCCTCTTTCAAGATAAATTTGTACATTTTTCGGTAGAAAAATGTCCCGGCTGAAAGCCGGTTCCTCTTATATTACAGGCTCGCTATCGCTCGCCAGGATAAAATCGACACCTAAATGGCACGAAAGGTCTTAAAATTGACAGAAATGGGTCGAAATTTCTTAAAATCGTCAACATAATGGGGCGAACGTCTTAAAATTAGGAAATCAATGGGGCTAAACATGAGGGAGAAAGGAGTCAAGAAAAAAAAATCCCTCAAGTGGAAATCTCCCCGTAAGTAATTCAATGATAACCAGAATAAAATGTGAAACAGCGTTTCAGTTACATAAGGTGATCATTTGCTCTTTAGATTAACACACATATATATTCCTCAAGAAAACTATGTTGGCGTATGCTAATAAGTATGAATTTAATCTTACAGAAACATAATATTAACTTGCTCATATGTGGTGGATTGTGTTCTTTCATTTCATACATTTTATTTTAGTAAGCGTTATTTCCACATGGCGATTTTGATGAGTTATTTTATATTTATCTGGTATCGTCCCAGTTTATGTTTGTTTAGTTTGCAAGTTTTACATTTTAATTGAGATATAACAACAGTTCAAATGACGGAGATAAGCCATGCTATTTGTATTAGTGTGAATGTACCGACGAGTTAGATACCGCACGCCGATACCGCACGCCGATACCGCACGCCGATACAGTTAACCTCTTCTGTACCGGAACCGTCTTTGTAACTTTATTCTGGCTACTATTAAGCGATGTTATTCAGTTTCAAGGGAGCTTCCAGCAATTAATAGGCTTCGAACTATCTCACTTCACCCATTTTACTACCACAGATCCTTCTTAAACTGCACAAAATCGTCTAATAATAGATAAGAATGAAAAAGACGTCACCGGTACAGAAGGGGTTAATACACTCTACTATCGCTATTACATCTGTCCAACTCTCCAATCCAAGAATTGGCAAATTTTCTCAGTCTTTCTTCTACTCAACAAGTGAACTCAGGAAATCTCTCCCTCAATCAATCTTTCCTGCATCCTATGACTGAAACTGCTTTAAACTTCGTGTGTCCAGGTATTTTTTCCACACCGTCCCCTGAATTTGGCTCTCTGTCACTCTTTTGGCTCTGGGGTGACACTAGTTACAGACAACCTGCCTTGTGTCTCCTTCACACACACATAAAAACAACAACAGACACGGATAAAGTTAATTTGAGCATGAGTGGCCAGGAATTTTGAGCGTGCCTGTACAGTGACGCCCAAAAATAGTGTCCCATCTACTGTATATATTAGTTTTGTTTTCTTTCGTGTTAAGCTAAGAAACATTACTACCAAATAAAACAGATGAAATCTTAAATACAATGCTCATAGTTCATGTGGTAAGGTTTTCGTTATAAATTATTCCAAGAGGACATGACTATTGAGCGTGGCTGTACCGACCCGACAAGTTCTCCACCAACTAGCAGGGGACAAGTTGGTGGGGGGCTAATGAATGTGGTGGAAACTGTGGGGATAGAGGAAAAGTTGATGGTTTATGTGACGGCGGTACTGTGGAGAGAAGTAGTGGAATTGAAGGGGGGGGGGGGGGGGGGGGTTTGAAGGTGCGGGAACTTATGAATATATAAATAAATAGACCCGACAAAATAACCAGTCCCCTTAAGGTGGCTCAAAAGCTATACTCATACTACATTTTCTCATACAACATGTTTACATTACAAGGGCCAAAATATCCTAACTATTCATAAGGTACATTCTGAAACTTTACCTTAAGGGAAATACCATTAATTGAATGTTTTGTCGTTTCACCTGTGCTAATAACAGTTGATTTACCAGGTATATTTATTTAAATTATAAGTGTGTAGCCTATGTTTCCTACATCCACATTCATAAGTCTTTTAGCATATATATATATATATATATATATATATATATATATATATATATATATATATATATATACGTACGGTATATATATATATATATATATATATATATATATATATATATATATATATATATATATATTATATATATATATACCGGTATATATATATATATATATATATATATATATATATATATATATATATCTCACACACATATTTTATCTAACACAACCATTATTCTCAACTCTCCCAACTTTTCAATTCGAGTGAGTTTAACCTAACCATAAAGTGTTAACATATTTCCGTCACTCTTCAGTTACGTATTTTGTACCTGTAATATAAGAATATACTTTAACAAAATATTGAAGGAAATAGATACATGTTATCATCGATATCGCGGACTAACTGGATCACCAACGTCGATGGGCCAGATCCAGATATCAGACGAATCCGTTCCATACAAGAGAGTCAAGTTCGACAATAATCTCCAACAAACGGCTATTACGTGATATAGGAGCTTATAATCACCAAAGTTATCATATCGAAATCAAATCTCCACCAGAAAAAGATCTTGTTTATTAATGTTAAGGGGAGATATCCACTTGAGAGATTTTTGTCTTGACTCCTTTCTCCCTCATGTTTAGCCTCATTGTTTTTCTAATTTTAAGACGTTTGCCCCATTAGTTTGAAGATTTTAAGAACTGTCAACCCATTTCTGTCAATTTTAAGACCTTTCGTGCCATGTAGGTGTCGATTTTATCCTGGCGAGCGATAGCGAGCCTGTAATATAAGAGGAACCGGCTTTCAGCCGGGAATTTTTTCTACCGAAAAATGTAATTTATCTTGAAAGGGGGTCTAGGGGGAGTAATTTTAAGCTTGATGGAAGTCTAGGGAATCAACTAAAAACCTCCCCTTAAGAACGAGGTGTTACTTATATTACAATATTACCCACACGCTCTTTCTGATGGGACAAATCTTCATCCTGGCCTATGGACATGTGGTAGGGTACTCGGACTGTATTAATAATGGAAACTGTTGTCGAGTATCGTGTCCAAACATCATATTTGATTCCTACATATTACTGCGTGAGACAGTGTTTTGGTGTCAGGTCTTGGCTTCTTAACACTTGGTTACTGAGTCTTACAGACAAAACCTAGACAAAGTGGTTCCACTTGGCACAGGTCAACTTGGCCCAACCGTTCAGCCAAATTCGACCATATGGCCCAGTTCGATCTCTTGGCTGAGTGATTGCCCGGCCAAATTCGGCCACTCGGCTCAATTTGACCACTCAGTCAAAGTCGACCTCGCGGCACAAGTCTCAGCCCAGTTTGGCTGCTCGGCACAATTCTACCGCTCAGCCCACCCAATTAATCGGCTCAAATCAACCGATCAGCCTAGTTAGACCTCTGGATCCAATTCAACAGTGCCAACTTTGTCCAATATAACCATATGGCTAATTCTACTGCTCAAAATCTAGAAATTTATATCGGTTTTTGTTTTAATGGCAGAGATACTTGAGCACTTTTGTATTATGTAAAGTACTTTTGTGCAAGTAGCTTATACAATACTATGCATAATTTTCCCCCCACACCAGTACTTGATAAGACACCAGTACAAATCACTTGTTTACCTTGGCCAAAGTGGTGTAATGCTTACCCATCCCCCCTCCACGCCCCCTCCCCCCTTCCCACCTCCATAAACGGGTGCATCAGTAATCTGATTCTGTGTCTATATGCCTTTATCATTTCGGTTTTTGCAGAATCCATTAGAATGGCCTTATTACCTTTATTTGTTATGTGAATTTATCTTTCATTAATAGTGCATGACATTTATTCTTCTTTAATTGACACTACATTATCTTAAGATATATAAAGCGCACATAAACAAGCCTACTGTAAGTTAACTGATAGGTCCACGAATTTTTATGAGTGATTGTACTTGTGGAGAATATAAAACCATTGATTGACATTTGCTCCTACTATCTTGACATGTAAGATACTTTTATAATCAGGTCATGTGAACTTGATAATATTATTTAGATTCCGATACCTCTAAAACTTCAAGCCACATCAGCAGAGTACAGTCGTCTTCAACATTCCCATATACCCTGTTCCAAATAGGTATTCCAGAACTTGTGAATCTTAACCTCTGTAACTCAAAAAGGGCTAGAGCAAACTGGCTGTAAATTTCCGCACCCATTTCCCGGCAGACCCTTCCCAAATGGTAGAAATGTTAGGTCGATTACTCTAGTCGTTTGTGAGTTTTGGCACATGTACTTGGAATAGGGTATGGTACAGTCACGCTCATAATGTCAACTTTGGTTACCGGTATATCTATAGCCTATTCAATCTGATTAGGCCTGAAATCTTTACAAATACGGGAACGACCTTTAACTGAATTTACCGGAATAAAGCATTTAATTGAAAGTTTAATGTCGTGACCAATAAAATCATTGTTGTTTTGCATGAGAATAAATATTTGTGCAAGGTATTACCTGTGCTGACACATTAGCATTCACATTAAATAAACTTTCCCTGAGGCCACGGCTTTGCGATTACAGCTCATGTCTATAATTCATTAATTCATCAACGAATACACAGTATATTCCTGTTAAATATGTGAACAATGGCAACTGAAATTCTACTTTGCTGAATAAGTGATAGTTAGCTGTTTCAATTCTCCTTTGCCAGAAAATGAACCTTACTGTTGATGTTTCTAATGTACTATAAATATATAAGTAATCGTATTAAAATCACTGCAGTACGATGGTGTCGTTAAATGGAGTCTGGATATCATCAACTTGTTATAAGTTCAGATAAGCCGTCTCAACCTCAAAGGTATCAAAACTATCGGTACTTCCAGAAACTTGTGTTTGACTACGATAGGTCTTTCTTAATCTGAGTAATATTGTCTAGATCCGCTCTTTCAGCGGACGGTAAATATTATTATACAAGTTTTGCTTAAGCTCAGGCAAATCCTTGATTTTGGTCGAATTTTGACTTGTCAATATTATTACATATTTGGATTCGTCTCGCCGTTGCGGTTTCAATGGTATAATATTTTTTTAATTTTGACCAATTTTTAGGCCCAATAGGCCTATTTTAAAATTTAAAAAATCCATAAACGAGTTATTTATGAACGGATTGTGTTTAAATATATACCATAAATACACTTTGGCAAGATGAATCGAATGGCGCAAATAATTAAAATCGGACCATTAGTTTAGGATTTCGATTTTGAGTTACCTTCCTGGAGGGGCCAGGGGACCGTTTTTTGGACTTTAAAAGTCCTCTGCAGCCCAAACTATAAGTCCTAGAGAATTCTAACTGGTGCCATTCGTTTTTTCTCGCCGAACTGCTTCTAGACATGGTCGTAGATTTAATTTTCGCCCAGCCATTCGCCCAGAATCGAAAAATATTTTTTCCAAAAAAACTTGGGTTTTTAAGCCCAGGCAAATCTTTGATTTTGGTCGAATTTTGACTTGTCAATATTATTACATATTTGGATTCGTATCGCCGTTGCGGTTTGGATGGTATAATTATTTTTTTATTTTGACCGATGTTTAGGCTATGTTAGGCCGATGTTAAAAAATCCATAGACGAGTTATTTATGTACGGAGTTTGTTTAAATTTATACCATAAGTACACTTTGGCAAGCTGAATCGAATGGAGCAAACAGAATTAAAATCGGACCATTAGTTTAGGATTTCGATTTTGAGTGGACTTCCTGGAGAGCCCAGGGGACCGTTTTTTGGTCTTTAAAAGTCCTCTGCAGCCCAAACTATACGTCCTAGAGAATTCTAACTGGTGCCATTCGTTTTTTCTCGCCGATCTGCTTCTAGACATGGTCGTAGATTTAATTTTCGCCAAGCCATTCGCCCAGAATCGAAAATATTTTTTCCAAAAAAAATTGGGTTTTTGCCCAGGCAAATCCTTGATTTTGGTCGAATTTTGACTTGTCAATATTATTAGATATTTGGATTCGTCTCGCCGTTGCGGTTTCAATGGTATAATTATTTTTTAATTTTGACCAACTTTTAGGCCCAATAGGCCTATTTTAAAATTTAAAAAATCCATAGAAGAGTTATTTATGAACGGATTGTGTTTAAATTTATACCATAAGTACACTTTGGCAAGCTGAATCGAATGGCGCAAACAGAATTAAAATCGGACCATTAGTTTAGGATTTCGATTTTGAGTGGACTTCCTGGAGGGCCCAGGGGACTGTTTTTTAGACTTTAAAAGTCCTCTGCAGCCCAAACTATAAGTCCTAGAGAATTCTAACTGGTGCCATTCGTTTTTTCTTGCCGATCTGCTTCTAGACATGGTCGTAGATTTCATTTTCTCCCAGCCCATTACCCCAGAATCGAAAATATTTTTTCAAAAAACTTGGTAAATCCTTGATTTTGGTCGAATTTTGACTTGTCAATATTATTACATATTTGGATTCGTCTCGCCGTTGCGGTTTCAACGGTATAATTATTTTTTGAGACCTTTCACCCCATTTCTTTGTCAATATTAGGACATTTCGTGCCATTTAGGTGTCTATTTTTTCCTGGCGAGCGAAAGCGAGCCTGCAATTGTAGGAGGAATCGGCCTTCTGCCGGGACACTTACAAATGTACAAATGTACACATTTATCTTGAAGGGGGGGGGGGGGGGGGTCTAGGGGATGTTTTTTGAAGCTTGATGGAGGTCTGGGGAGGAAACAAAAATAATCATAAAAAGATAAATAAATTAGCAAATAAATAGCCCATCCCCCCTGAACCCATTGACTCAGATGTGACATAGATTCCGTTTCTGACTATGACTGCCTTGTGTTGCCAGGATAAGCAACATGTCTACTGAAATTGTTAAGCCTATGTATTATAATGTATAACCCTTTATATATATATATATATATATATATATATATATATATATATATATATATATATATATATATATATATATACATATATATATATATACCGGTATATATATATATATATACTGTATACAGTATATATATATAGTAAATATTGTACAAGGAGAACTATGAGAGTGTTTAATTCCCACCAAGTTAATTGCAAAAGTCTATCCTTTCAGGAACTCTGAACTAGCCTTTAACCCTCACGGAGCACGGGTACCTCGGCTGGTCCAGAATAACGTAAGTAAATGATAAGGTAGTGAGCTGTTAAAAGTGTGGCGGAGTGTTCCTCATAATTGAAGTAGCGGACCTTGGTTAAGCTGCACCTCACCCTTTAGTAGACAGGCGAGGGACAACTTAATTAAGACTAGTGTAGCACGAACATTACATTAGTGGATATCTACTGAGTCACGATATCAGAGTCAAAACTATTATATTTGTTTCATCCTTGCAGTTCACCATTAACGTAAACTCCATCTAGCAACTGCAGCCTGAAACATGCTAAATGTCGCCACTTTTTAAATATACAGTATTCACATTTCGAGGTTTGTACTGTGAACATATGGGCGATTAGAGGCATTATTTTTTCTATGTGCATTAACGTGACAAAAGGTAGGGTACCTGTAACGACTGTCTCCCCCAAAGCCAAAAGAGTGACAGAGAGCCAAATACAAGGGATGTTGGGGTCAAAATGCCTGGGCACAGAGTTAAAGCAGTCTAATGCATAGGATGAAGGAAAGATTGATTGAGGGAGAGAGTTCCAGAGTTCACTTGTTTAGTAGAAGAAAGATTGAAGACATTTGCTCTATACAGGGGCACAGTGCGTCCTTGTATTGAGTATTGTTCACACGTGTGGAGTGGATCCTTTCACACAACACTTCTAAACAAAGTAGAAAAGAAATCCTTCCGTCTCATTAACTCACGTCCACTCACCAATTCTCTGCAGTCTCTCTCTCTCTTCGTCGCAATGTTGCATTTCTCTCACTATTCTACCGCTATTATAATAATCAGTGTTCCCCAGAGCTCTCTCAGTGTATACCACCTCCTCTTCGTAGAGCACGTAGCACCTGTCTTGCAACACAATCCCACCCCTACTTTTTGCACCTCTCCAACCCAAGAGTGAAACGTTATTCTCAATCTTTCTTCTATTCAACAGCTGAGCTCTGGAACTCTCTCCCAGAATCAGTCTTTCCCTCATCCTATGACTAAAATTGCTTCAAACTCCGTGTGTCCAGGCATTTTGGCTCGAAAGTCCCTTGATTTTGGCTCTGTCACTCTTTCAATTCTGGGGGAGGCACTCGTCACAGGCAGTTCTGCCTTTTGTCTCACTCACTCACATAGACAAAACAAATGTTGTCCATTGACTGTTTCCTAAGTTCCCTCCTAGGTTGGACCGGCCGTAATAAGGATTATGACCCGGGGATTTACTGGTGTCCCGGGTTGCTGGTGGGAATAATCATTACGTCATTACCAGAAGGCTTACACACCACCCTACCCATAAGGAAAATAGTTGCATAAAGTTGGGAGCGGGACGATAATAGGTTTAGTGTGATGTTAATTTGGCTGCTGTTTCGTGTTCTTGTATACTTTTATATCTTTGCCACTCACTCTCACTCTCTCTCTCTCTCTCTCTCTCTCTCTCTCTCTCTCTCTCTCTCTCTCTCTCTCTCTCTCTCTCTCTCTCTCTCTCTCTCTCGTGTGTGTGTGTGTGAGTGTTTCTTGCTACTGTGTGTGCGTTGGGTGTGTGCTTTCTCAACATTAAAAAATCAATAAACTTTCGAATCGTGTTGTGTGATAAATTTGATGTAAAGCCATTGTGAACAACATACACTAATGGGCGGGTGCCCAACCCCGAAAGGGGTTGAAATAGGGGAGCTATCTCCCCGCCAAAGGCGGCTTTCTAGGGCCTTTCCTAGCTGATGCTGAGAGGATTGGGTTCTAGTCATGTGGTGATGGGCTGGGCTATCAGAGTGAAAACTGAGCGATCTCTGCTATACCCATAGCTAACTCTGACTGTTCCTTTTACTTATATATTTTCTAGATCTCAAGTGACTGCGTCTCTTCCGTGGATTGACCTCCCAATCTACCAAGATTGGAAGCCAAAGCGTCACATTTTTCCTTTGCCCCTCAACTTTCTCTTCATAATTGCTGAGGGGCACAGGGCCCTGGGTGGGTCTTTGGTTTCCCAGGCGTTTCCGCACCCTCCTCAGCTCCCCGCCATGGAGTGGCTTCGGTCACCCATGCTTTATTGTGGTCGGCAGGGAGGGTTCTGTGGGGGCGCTTGGTTATGGCCTTGGCCTTGCTCGGGGCCTTGGGGCTGTTCGGCCAGGCAGCTTGGGAAACAACAACAACAACAACAACAACAACAACATATACTAATACTATTTTCCAATTGTTCCTTCAATATCTCATTATGATGGTAACAATTATGTTTTCTATTTTTCCAGTTTTGTTATATATATTCGGACATACCTGAAATGTGAGCTAACTTCAGACAGAACGTAAGACTTACAGACCATGATTATGTAACACAGGAACTAAAGCTAAAATGTGTTTATTATTATATATATATATATACCGGTATATATATATATATATATATATATATATATATTATATATATATATATATATATATATATATACATATATATATATATATATATCTATATATATATATATATATATATATATATACCGGTACATATATATATATATATATATATATATATATATATATATTATTTATATATATATATATATATATATATATATATATATATATATATATTATATATATATATATCCTGTATATATATATATATATCTATATATATATATATAGATATATATATATGTATATTATATATATATATATATATATATACTGTATATATACAGTATATATATATCATTTTTTTTTTTGCTCAGGAAATAAATAGGTAAATAGTACAAATAAACTGAAAACAACTAATTAAAGAAAAGAAAAAACATGAACACGTACTGATAATTTAAAATATTATCACATACGTTATCGCTTGTATGGACCTAAAGAGCCCTTCCCTCTTCCTTCCTATCTGTCTACTGAATCTGTCTACTGTATCTAATTATCCCCCTTATTAATTGACAGAATTATTTGTTGCTTGGTGTTTTTATAATCACTGTTTAGTTTCTAATGCCATGGAATTGAAAATTATATTATTGTACCATTACAATAATAATTAATATGAAAAAACAATTAGCTTAGGTCAAATTGATAATTCCCGGACTGACAAGCATCCTGAACTGCAATTAGCCCCCACCAAGGTTAAGAAGTTAATTATGATTAGAAAATATACAATTACAATAGTGCAAATAACTCCTTGGAGTAATAATATACACGCCAAAATGATAACACAAATACCTCTCGTGGACAGAAAAATAATAATAATTATGTATCTAGCATTAACTCATACACCGAAATATAATAGAGAGACGAAACTAGTACTTTAGGCTAACTCACGTAAGGTTGACAATTCCGGGGCCGACTCTCAGCCGGAACTGCATGTACCCCCCCGCCAGGTTGAGGCTCAGGAAGTGCCCCCTGTGTGCCGACTCATCCGCCCCGTACAGCAACATACCGTGTGGTGCTCTGGCCAGGAACCACACCTCCACCCGGGCCTCCGTCAGTACCGTCTCCACCTGGGGCAGCGCTAGGTACCCTCGGCCCCTTAGGTCTGCTACCGGCCAGGAGTCCTCAGATTGAGACCCTGGTGTGAAGAGGGTCAATATTGTAGTTCATTCAAAAGGATAGTGGAATTAGGAAGCCCCGAGTCTTCAGATTGAGACCCTGGTGTGAAGAGGGTCAAGATAGTAGCGCATTCAAAAAGATAGTGGAATTAAGAACACCGTGATTGAATTAAGAACACCGTGATTGAATTAAGAACACCGTGATTGAATTAAGAACACCGTGATTGAATTAAGAACACCGTGATTGAATTAAGAACACCGTGATTGCTATTGTAATATTTTAGTAAAGAGAAGACTAATATAATGGCAATAAGAACACTGAGCTTGCTAATCGAAAGACAAACTTAATGACCATAAAAAGCCCCTCACCGTCAACAATATCATCACTAGGCCCAGTGCTCAGTATCCAAACACACTTAGGCAGGCCTGAAGTCGTCAACATTACCAGACCATCGATGCTACCAATCATATTTACTACCACACTACCACCATCATACATTTTATATTGGCTTGCTCTGTGCTGTATTAATGTCTGTTAGCTGTTGAATAGGGTGGGTAAGTGTAGGAACATGTTTGTATATTTCACCCGATATGAAGAAATGAAGCTTAGATATTGCCGATACCAATTATTGATCAAAACATACTTGGTGCCCAGACATCACTTATTAGCGCGACTGTACCCCAGCGACGATCACATAATCCCCGCCAAACTTCCTATGGTGAAGATAAGTACAACACTTACCGTAAGTTTGACAAGTACATATCTCTATTACAAATTGTACAGTACAGATAATTATAATACTTACCGTAAGTTTGACAAGTATACAGTATATCTCTGTATAAAGTTGTATAGTACGTTTGTCTGTTTGTATCCCTCTAGCCCACATATCCTTGGGGCTGTGGAGATGAGACTTGGCCTGCATATTCAAGGGATCCCATTGATGGTTTTTAGCCCCCCAAAATTCTGAACTTATTTGTGTTTTGTTTTTCATCTGACCGGCTTTAACCCCTTGAGGATTATGACGCGTTTTAGCAGTTTATTATGGCTGTCATTAGACTATTTTAAACAGTTTAGGAATGATCTGTGGGAGTTATAAGGGTAAAGACGGTCTCAATCAATCCTCTGACTGCCATATATCCTTCTAATCTGAATAAAATCGTCTAATAGTAACCCGAACTAAGAAATATAATGCGTCATAAGAAACTGACACTGGAGTTGACCTGTCACCCTCGGTATGTGATCCCCATAGAGTTTATTATTATAGTATTGCTTCTGAATCTAGATACGATTGAGACTACTCGTTTATCCACAGATGGTTTGCCTATAATTTGGCAATCATAATAGAACTATGTTTTCAATTGAGAGAGCATTTTACATCACGTGGCACAATGCAGACATTGCGTGTAAAGTATGGGACTGTTTGTTAAGGGGGGTCACCTGTTTTCAATTGAGAGAGCATTTTACATCACGTGGCACGATGCAGACATTGCGTGCAAAGTATGGGACTGTTTGTTAAGGGGGGTCACCTGTTTTTTTGTTTTTTTTATCTTTCTCTCCTTCTCTGACTTGTATCCATTTGGCCCCATTCAGCCAACTGTTTTAAGACGTTTATCCCTATCCAGGTGTCGATTTCTTCCTGGCGAGCGATAGCGAGCCAGCATTGTATGGAGAAATCCGGCTTCGCCGGAGAAATTTTTCTATCGAAAAATGTACAAATTTAGTTTGCTGTAAAACAAAAAAATATATATGCTGGCTCGCTACCGCTCGCCAGGAAAATATTGACACCTGGATTTTTTTTGTTTTTTCTATATTCCAATTACTCCCTCTCGGGCATAGGTTGATAGCCTTTACACTCTACCACTGAACACGGTGAGGCCCGTGAGGTCTTGCTCCAGTCTAGGGAGTGAGACATGTGAAGCTTCACGGCTCGAAGCAACTCCATCTCTGAAGCTGCTTCGCCTCTGTGCTTCACAGTCTCATCCCTCAGGCTCGGACCCTCACTCTCAGAACGCCACCTGTTGAACAATTAACTCACTAGGCATTGCCCCCCTGTAGCATATTTTTGAATATGGGAATATTCATACAATGCTATTTAATCAGGGAACAATGAGGGTATTTATTTGGCATTTCGGTGTGCTGTGGTAATGCACTGATACTAGGTACAGCACAAATTCCATCCCAATAGTATCTTCCCATTGACATATTGGGATTCGAACCCGGGTCCATTGGAATACCAGTCCAGTGGCAAGACCACTCCGCCACACCTCCCCTATAGGGTATGGGGATGCGGGTAAGCGTCTTATAACAGTAGGCTGAATGGGGTCCGAATGGATACAAGCCAAAGAGAGAGGGAGATAAAGAGAACAATAAAGCGAAGCGAGGTGGGCCCCCTTAAAGATTCCAAGAATAAATGTATACACCAGTCCCTGCTAGGATATATGTATACACCAGTCCCTGCTAGGATATATGTATACACCAGTCCCTGCTAGGATATATGTATACACCAGTCCCTGCTAGGATATATGTATACACCAGTCCCTGCTAGGATATATGTATACACCAGTCCCTGCTAGGATATATGTATACACCAGTCCCTGCTAGGATATATGTATACACCAGTCCCTGCTAGGATATGTATACACCAGTCCCTGCTAGGATATATGTATACACCAGTCCCTGCTAGGATATATGTATACACCAGTCCCTGCTAGGATAAATGTATACACCAGTCCCTGCTAGGATATATGTATACACCAGTCCCTGCTAGGATATATGTATACACCAGTCCCTGCTAGGATATATGTATACACCAGTCCCTGCTAGGATAAATGTATACACCAGTCCCTGCTAGGATATATGTATACACCAGTCCCTGCTAGGATATATGTATACACCAGTCCCTGCTAGGATAAATGTATACACCAGTCCCTGCTAGGATATATGTATACACCAGTCCCTGCTAGGATAAATGTATACACCAGTCCCTGCTAGGATAAATGTATACACCAGTCCCTGCTAGGATATATGTATACACCAGTCCCTGCTAGGATTATGTATACACCAGTCCCTGCTAGGATATATGTATACACCAGTCCCTGCTAGGATAAATGTATACACCAGTCCCTGCTAGGATAAATGTATACACCAGTCCCTGCTAGGATAAATGTATACACCAGTCCCTGCTAGGATATATGTATACACCAGTCCCTGCTAGGATAAATGTATACACCAGTCCCTGCTAGGATATATGTATACACCAGTCCCTGCTAGGATATATGTATACACCAGTCCCTGCTAGGATATATGTATACACCAGTCCCTGCTAGGATATATGTATACACCAGTCCCTGCTAGGATAAATGTATACACCAGTCCCTGCTAGGATATATTTCTCACGACCCCGTAAAGATGATTAAGGGGAGGCAGACCGTTTTTCTGGACCCCCTTCTCCCTAATGTTTAGCCCCACTAGTTTTGAGATTATAAGACGTTCGTCCCATTAGTTTGGCGATTTTAACACCTTTCGCCCCATTTCGTTGTCAATTTTAAGACCTTTCGTGCCATTTAGGTGTCGATTAATTCTTGGCGAGCGATAGCGAGCCTGCAATTTTAAGAGGAACTGGCCTTCGGCCGGGAAATTTTTCTACCGAAAAATGTACAAATTTATCATGAAGGGGGGTCTAGGGGGTGTTTTTCTAAGCTTGATGGAGGTCTAGGGAGGAAACTAAAAACATATATGAATAAATTAATTAATAGACCAAACAAACGGCCAGCCTCCCCTTAAGCTAATATATAAGAGAAGCGGGGAAGCTGACATTTCCTATTTTCGAAAACGTATGTGAAGCCCGAGTTTGGGGACGGTAAGTTGTGGGGGACATTCCATTTGGCCAAGTTTCTCTCCCAACACTCAGCACCTTTCCTGTTCAACTTCTTCTTGTCCCGGGCTTGGGGGAAGGAGTGAGGGGGGAGGTTGGGGGATTCTCAGTTACACCAGACATTACACCTCTTATCACCACTATAGGTAACGCCAGCGAACTTGACAATAATCTTGACCCCTTAACTTCTCATAACTCAAAAGGGCCTAGAGCAAACTGGCTGTAAATATTCACACCCATATCCTAGTGGGCTCTTCCCAAATGATTGATAGGTCAGCTCGATTGTTTTCATTCATTATGAGTTCTGAGAAGTTAAGGGGTCAAGATACAATACAATAGTGAATAGCCTGCAGTAATATAATATGTTAATTTTATTGGGATTATTCTGATATGCTGATTTGTTAACTTTTCCCTCTGAACAATTGGCCAAGTTCGTGTTTTTCTTCGTTCAATGTCCACTATATCAAGTTTGTCATATATTAGTGTACCAGCTACTTGTGCAGGCGATTGTACACTCGGATACCATAGTCTCTAGCCCACTCATAAATATTCCTGGACGTCACCTATTTCTAACTATGGAAGTACATCTCTGGAAACCAACTTATCAATAATATTTTCTATGCATCAACTACAAAACTGTATATACTATTGATTGAGAAGCAAGTTTTATCAACAAATAAATTCAGATAGTTATCATTGCATAAAGAAAAACATATGCGGTCCCCAATTTCGTATGAGTGGGCTACAGACTATGGTATCCAAGTGTACAATAGTCCTCAGTGATAGATGGGTATTAACCCTTTAACACCTAAAGAGCGGCCTAGGCGGTAAATAATATGTAGCCACCAGCGGGGTGTTTTTACCCAAAATAGGGCTGTTTACGTGATCATTTTCATGCCTAAATAAGACCCAGAGCGTAAAACAAGTATCTATCCCTGAAAGGGCATAAACAGAGCTTTCCAATGACACCACAACGATCCTTGTATGACCGCTAGTTTTCTTGCAACAACCGCGCAACACGAGTGCAAAAACCATGTAATACGGTACTTTCCCCATACAATTCACTATGTAGCAAGTGTGAGAGGGTGGAGGAGGGTGGGATTCATGTCAGTTGGTCCACCGCGGTGGTCTGGAGCAGTCATACGCTCGCTACTCTCCTGCCACCACTTGTCTCTCTCTCTCAGCAACATTACGTGCTGAAATTACCACACGACCTATGTCGCGCGCCGCCACATAGTCCAAATTTATTTCACTCGACTTATGTTGCGCGCCGCCAGTTAAGGGTTAAAGCTCTGACGCATTTTAACACTTAATTTTGGCTATCATTAAACGATTTTATGCAGTTTAGGAAGCATGTGTGGGTATTAAAAGGGTAAATACTATCTCAATCAACCCTTTTGACTTCCATATACCGTTACTAATCTGAATAAAATCGTCTAATAGTAGCCAGAAACAGAACAGAACGCGTATTGGAGCTTGAAAGGGTTAATTACCGGTATATTGGGATTATTCTGACACGCTTCTCCCTTTGTTAATATTACCATTTCCATATTATATCTCTATTTCCTGTTCTCATTCTATCTGAAATATAGTAAAGGGGACATGGGCTGTTTTTCTGGTCACCCTTCTTCCTCATGCTTACCCCCAATAGTTTTCAGATTTTATGACGTTCGGTCCATTAGTTCGGCGATTTTAATACCTTTTGCCCCATTTCGTTGTCAATTTTAAGACCTTTCGTCCCATTTAGGCGTCGATTTTTTCCTGGCGAGCGAAAACGAGCCTGCAATTTTAAGAGGAATCGGCCTTCGGCCGGGACATTTTTCTACCGAAAAATGTACAAATTTATCTTAAAGGGGGTGTTTTTCTGAGCTTGATGGAGGTCTAGGGAGGGAACTAAAAATATATATATAAATAAATGAAGTAATAGACCAAACAAACGGCCAGCCTCCCCTTAATAACTAGCCTTGCATCTTGTAGTAGGTTCTTCCTAATGATCTCACGTTAATCATGTCGGTATCATGTTCTTGCCTTCCCTTCACCACAGTGTTATCTCTACCGGGAGGGAGTTACTTGGGATATTTGTCCGGCATATTAAGTTACCTATTTATTTTCTGAAGCAACTTTCTATGTGTCGGCATTTTGTATGATGTGGATTTCGTGGCATAGTATGGACAGTTGTAAGCTACAGTAAGTTATATTCGTGGTAAAAAATAAATGTGACGGAATCATTTTACAAATAACTATTGCATAAATTTGAAATAATTTAGAATCAACGTTGTAACTTTCATTTGAAATAATATGTATTTCTATTTTTCCAGGGGCCTAGATGGACTGACTAACCAGGGGTAAATGAGTAAGTACATCGCTAATTTTTTGTTAGAGGTGGCCAAATAAAATAATGTCACATGAACCGTCAGGCTTCAATCCTGCTGCCTTGTCGTGATGTCTGTCAGATGTTGAACAGCTTGTGTACAATCACAATTCAAGTTTGTATGCACTCTTATATCTATTTTGCAGCTACCATTACAGGGATTCATTTGAGAGATAGTCCTTGTACAATAGTTGATAAATACTACAATAAATAAAAACAACTATTTTTCACAGCAAATTCTCTCTCTCTCTCTCTCTCTCTCTCTCTCTCTCTCTCTCTCTATATATATATATATATATATATATATATATATATATATATATATATATATATATAGAGAGAGAGAGAGAATAGTTGTATATATATATATATATATATATATATATATATATATATATATATATATATACTGTATATATAATTATATATATATATATATATATATATATACGCCTTTTGTTAGCTAATGTACGGCACAATTGTCGAAAATGCCATACTTGAAAGCCCTGCCCTTAGTGCAAATGTGCTTAGAATTAAAACATATTTTTGCTACTGACCTAAGCTGAGCCTGAGCAATCCTAGGGTGTATGCAACTCAATTTCGTAGGTCGTGATTTGACTGCTCAAAATGGGTAAACGTCTTAAAACAGTAGGCTGAATTGGGCCGAATGGATACAAGCTAGAGAAAGAGAGAACAGGAGATAAAACAAGGCAGGTCACCCCCCTTAAGCTTTTTCTCTGACCTCTATACCCTTGCTGACATATTATTAAAAAACTTTGATGCCGTCTGAACTGCCAACATATATACCGGAAGTTATATTATTGCCTTAAGGGGAGAGGGGCCGTTTTTATGGTCCCCCTTCTCCCTCATATTTTAAAAATAAGTCAAGAATGTTGGGCTGACCCTCCGTAGCGATCCGGGATACGGGTGGGTTGCTGGACTAGCTGCTCTACGTCGTTTAGGATAGAACAGATGTAGGCTTGCTCACATGGAAGGAAGGAAGGAAGGAAGGAAGGAAGGAAGGAAGGAAGGAAGGAAGGAAGGGAGGGAGGGAGGGAGGGAGGGAGGGAGGGAGGGAGAGAGAGAGAGAGCAGTAAATATCCTGTACGGTACGCTATACTGTACGGTCGCGCTAATAAGTCATGTCCCAGCTGTCATTACGTTTGGCTTTCTCTGGGCTGTATTAATGTCTGTCAGATGTTGAATATGGTGGGTAAGTGTAGGGACATGTTTGTATATCTCATTCGATATGAAGAAATGAAGGTTAGATATTGCTGATACCAATTATTGATCAACATATACTTGGTGCCGAGACATGACTTATTAGCGCGACTGTACACACCGTAATAAAGGACTGACCTGGGACACAGTGGAGGGTGGTGGAGGCTGGTACACTCTGACAGGTGGGGCCGAATGGAGACAACCCAGAGAGAGAGAGAGAGAGAGAAAATTGAGGTGGGCTGTAGTAATAAAAGACTGACCTGGAACACAGTGGAGGGTGGTGGAGGCTGGTATACTCTGACAGGTGGGGCCGCATGGAGACAACCCAGAGAGAGAGAGAGAGAGAGAGAGAAAATTGAGGTGGGCTGTAGTAATAAAAGACTGACCTGGAACACAGTGGAGGGTGGTGGAGGCTGGTACACTCTGACAGGTGGTACCAGGTGGACACTGTAACAGGCGGCAACCCTCACTCACCTCTACCTCACAACGCGGACCTGTAGTAGTAGTAGTAAAACACAATAGATTTTAACAAGGCTTATAATTATATTTTTTCATTTATGTATTTTTTATTATTTTTCTAGTTTCCTCCCTAGACCTCCATGAAACTTAAACAAACATCCATTAAACCCTCCTTCTAGATTAATGTGTACATTTTTCGGTAGTTCTTCCAATATTACAGGCTCACTATCGTTCGCTAGAAAAAAAATCAACACCTAAATAGCACGAAAGATTTTAATATTGACAAACAAATGAGGCAAAAGGTCTTAAAATCGACGAAGTAATGGGCCAAACATCTTAAAATCTGAAAACTAATGGGGCTAAACATGAGGGAGAAGGGGACCTAGAGAAACGACCCATCTCCCTCTAACCACTTCAGGATTGAGACGCCTTTTACCACTTTATTCAGGCTATCACTAGGCGATTTAATTAAACTTTGGAAGGCCCTCTATGAAATAAAGTGGTAACTTTTAACTGAACTAACCCTTTTCCTCCCAAAAATTATTTCCCATTATAAATAAAATTTACCGATAACAAGACAAACGTAAGTATGATTAGTGACTGTTAATGTAACATGTGTTATTGTTGGATGTGAATATTCCAAAAGCGTCAATCACATTGCTTGATTAATATAGTTTTAGAATTTAAAATGTGTGGGTTTAAAACATGATATAAGTAAATATATTAAGCAATAGATTGATTAGTCTCTGCAGAATTATTTAAAGATGCACATAAAACGATTAAATTAACCCGTGTGTGGAAGTATTTACGTCTGTAACGAAAATGTATTAGCAATGTGTGTCTGATTATTGATGCATTGTCAGAGTCCATTGACAGGTGAAAGTACTGGTGAAGGTGGTGATAGTGTGTGTGTGTGTGTGTGTGTGATAGTGTGTGCGTGAGTGAGTGTGTGTGTGTGTGTGTGTGTGTGTGTGTGTGTGTGTGTGTGTGTGTGTGTGTGTGTGTGTGTGTATTACCGTACCTGTGTGTGTGTTCTGACAGGCACAGGTGAAGGTGGTACTGAGGGTGGTGATATTGTGTGTGTGTGTGTGTGTGTTAACGTAGCCTACCTGTGTGTGTGTTCTGACAGTTGCAGGTGAAGGTGTTACTGAAGGTGGCGATGTTGTGTGTGTGTGTGTTTGTGTTACCGTACCTGTGTGTATGTGTGTGTGTTACCGTACCTGTGTGTATGTGTGTGTATTACCGTACCTGTGTGTGTGTTCTGACAGGTACAGGTGAAGGTGGTACTGATCGAGGGTGGTGATAGTGTGTGTGCGTGTGTTAAAGTACCTGTGTGTGTGTTAACGTACCTGTGTGTGTGTTCTGACAGGTACAGGTGAAGGTGGTACTGAAGCTGGTGATGGTGTGTGTGTGTGTGTGTGTGTGTGTGTGTGTGTGTGTGTGTGTGTGTGTGTGTGTGTGTTCTGACAGGTGCAGGTGAAGGTTACTGAGGGTGGTGATGCAGGTGTGTGTGTGTGTGTGTGTGTGTGTGTGTGTGTGTGTGTGTGTGTGTGTGTGCTTTGACAGGTGCAGGTGAAGGTATTACTGAGGGTGGTGATGCAGGTGTGTGTGTGTGATAGTATGTGCGTGTGTTACCGTACCTGTGTGTGTGCTTTGACAGGCACAGGTGAAGGTGTTACTGAGGGTGGTGATGCAGGTGTGTGTGTGATAGTATGTGCGTGTGTTACCGTACCTGTGTGTGTGCTTTGACAGGTGCAGGTGAAGGTGTTACTGAGGGTGGTGATGCAGGTGTGTGTGTGATAGTATGTGCGTGTGTTACCGTACCTGTGTGTGTGCTTTGACAGGTGCAGGTGAAGGTGTTACTGAGGGTGGTGATGCAGGTGTGTGTGTGATAGTATGTGCGTGTGTTACCGTACCTGTGTGTGTGGTTTGACAGGTGCAGGTGAAGGTGTTACTGAGGGTGGTGATGCAGGTGTGTGTGTTATCGTACCTGTGTGTGTGCTTTGACAGGCACAGGTGAAGGTGTTACTGAGGGTGGTGATGCAGGTGCCGCCATTGAGACACGGGTGGGCGGCACAGGGGGAGGGGCGGCAGGTGGTGACGTTGTTGGCATGACCCACACTACCAGACCGACCCCATACCTGAGAGAGAGAGAGAGAGTTTCAGTATCATAATAACCACGAAGTGATATACAGTCAACATTAGTAGTGCGCCAAAAACCTTGATGATATTAATTTATGTGAAATTTAAAGAAATGGACGTTAGTTTGAAGTTTCTACGACTTGAAATTTACAATTCTTGTCACAGGCTATTCAAAATATGTAAGGACTGTTAAGGACATATTATAGTAACTAAGCAATTTATGAGCAACTATTAACTTCGACTTCCCTCGCGAGACTGGGCAACACATAATATAGTACCTAGAGTCCTAGACCATTTCTAAATATAATATAGGTAATTGTATAGCTGTACGAAAAGTTGTCAGAAACTTACCAAGTCGAGAGGCCTCTGCCCGACCTTGAGCCAGTGTATACAGCCGACGAAGCCGCTGGAGACCCCGAGGTTGTCCAAGGTGCGCTCCGTGGTGGTGGGTACGCCGCCCAGGTACAGGGGGGCGTGGATGTCTAGGGTTCGGTGCTCCCCATCTGACCTTCCTGATACAGCCTCACCTACACCCACCTGCAGCAGTGCGTCCCTGTAACACACGTTCAGTTATTATTACCATACGTTATTGTAAGATGAGTAATGCGCCCCTGCAACACAATCATATATAATAAAAGCTTGTGTTTTTTTAATGTCAAAAGAACGAGTTTTATACATAGGCGTATTCAATAGCGCTCACATTACGTCAAGAAAGCGAATAATGTCTAGGGCGTGGTGCTCCCACTCTGACCTCTCCGAAACTGTCTCCCCTACACCCACCTGCAGTTCAGATAATGTCAGATTGACAGGCAATGGAAGGATGGTAGAGCTTTATGGTCAATTTCATTTTTTTACCCTTTCACTGCGGCCGACTTACATATATGTTGGGGGCGACTTTCATATACCGGTATCACCGGCAGTATTGGTTGCACCAACCCGCCCCACTGGCTGCCATACACTTCCAGGAGGCGTTAAGCTTGCCACAAAATAATCAGATAAGTGTGTTGTGTGGCTTGATTGAGGGAGAATGCTGTACAATGAAGAGGTGTTTTAGAAGCTGAAAATCTTAAAAAACAGGGACAGTTTGAAATGTAACTGTGACAACTATATAGCAGGTTCATTTCCGCGACGAAACCAGCATAGTATTGATCGATGTTCCTGGTTGGTGTGAGGAGGGGATAGTGACTGTTATAGGGAGAATTTGACCCAATAATTTAATTGGAGCACCTTCCAATTCGCTAAGGGCTACGAATATGGCGCTAGGGCGACGTTTATTGACCGGAATTAGCTGGAAAATAGCCACCTGGGCGTATTCTTTCCTATAGAAGGCCCGCACTGAAAGGGTTAATCGTGTGAAATCTGTGTGTGTGGGAGGGTGGTTGGGGGGGGTCAGTCAATTGTATGATATTTTACGATGTAAAATCGCCTGAAGAAAATGGCACTCGGATGCCCTAGTTTCTAGCCCACTCATAAATACTCGTGAACTTCACCTATTTCTAATTATGGAGGTTTATCTCTGGAAAGGAATGGATGACTAATTTTCTATACATCAACTACTATATGTATTATTCATTTAATAGCAAGTTGTATCCACAAATATGAAGCCAGATAGTTATAACTGCATAAGGAATAAATAGGGGGTCCACGAATTCGTATGAGTGGGCTAGAGACTAAAGGGTACATCACATTGTCAGGAGTGCGAGCTAGTTGGAGTCTAACAGGAGTCACTAGGAGTCGCTAGAATCACTAGGAATCATCGATTTTCACCGCGAGCGAGTGGGAGTCTAACAGAAGTCGCTAGGAGTCGCTAGAATCACTAGGAGTCATCGATTTTCACCGCGAATAGGCCCGCGAGTCCGAATTGTCCCCTACACTTGTTACTTACTTGTTACTTGGTGTGGAGTTTCTCAGCCGCGCTCCGTCACTAGATGTGACGCTCGTCGCAGCTGCCCTTTAAACCATCTAGCACTTGTAGTCTTGTCTCACAGTGCCATCTTCTAAGTCATAACACTCCCTGAACAAATGTGTTTTAAGTGACTTTTTAAAGGCCTTTATGTTCGCACACCTTTTCACATTAACTGGTAGATTATTATAAAGTCTCGGTGCACTCTTTTCGAAGGCCCTAAATCCAAATTCATGATTGCACCGTGGCTCATTCAATTGATGCAGCACGTTGCCATGTCTCAGCATCATATCAGTGCCAACATTGAAGTCGCACATATTCCGGCTTTCCAAAGTTCAAAGCTTGATACACTATAACACACAGTTTGAATATGATCCTCGCTTTCACCGGCAGCCAATGCAGGTCAATTAATGCCGGCGTTATACTCGCACGGAATGGTAAACTCTTTATTAATCTTGCTGCTCTATTCATTATAAGTTGTAGTTTTCGTAGCAAGTAATTTGGTAGTCGATAATATAGAGAATTACAATAGTCCAATTTACTAATTACATGATTGTGGATCAACATTTTTGGTTGTATTAATATCCAGATATTTTCTCACAAAAACAATATTCCTCAGATGATAGGCAGAGATTCGCACTGTTTGATTAATCTGGTTTTAAATGACAGTTCACTATCAACCTAGTGACTCTAGCTCGCACTCCTGACTGTGTGATGTACCCCTTAAGGCATCCGAGTGTAAATTACTATATAATAAAGATGAAACACTAATACGAGCGTGTTTTTAAAGTGAATGTTTCAATATGTGTCATCAGCGCGTCAGTATTTTTCAATATAATATGTACCGCCTATCTCTGTCAGTGAGAAGGGACTGGACTTCTTGCAGAGAGGCTCCAGTCCTGACATCATTCTTGACTTGCAGTGTGCTGGCTTAATAATCCAATAGGGTTGATAGCCTCTGAAGTCCTATTCTAACTAACTAATCTGTCGGTGATTGTACAGTCACGGTCATAACTCGTGTCCTGCCACTATCATCTATATTCTAGTTATATCTCAATAACTTCAAACACCTACTTATACTAAGATGGTAGTTGCCCGGCGCGACCAAAACCGCTCCAGGGACTCCTGCCCAGGTTGTAACACAGCACCCCATACCATTAAACACATCATAGAAGACTGCATTTCACAACCACTTACGCCAACAACACAATCTACACTCCTTGAGAGCTCTGTGGGAAAGCCCGAGCGTGGCAATGGCCTTCCTTAGGGACTCGGGGCTGTTCGGCCAGGCAGCTTAGGGAACAACAACAACAACAACAACAACAACTTATACTAAGAGTGCAAGGAGGTAGGAGAACTTTAGTATGTAACTGTACGATCCATCCCAGGCCCATTTTATTCCAACTGGTCCGCGATATACCGACTTGACCTTCATATTTCCCCCTGCATGCAAGAACTTGAAGCGTGATTGCTCTTCAGAAGGTCTGGGAAACTTGGACATAATATCCTGCGAGAGTCGAGGGCAACCAATCTCTATCGTACTTTCTCTGTTCTTGCTCTTTCTTGCACTGTCTTGCTCTCTCTCTCTCTCTCTCTCTCTCTCTCTCTCTCTCTCTCTCTCTCTCTCTCTCACAACGACAGAGAGAGAGAGAGAGCGAGCGATGTTGTCTCTCTCTTTCTGTGTCTCAAACACGCACTACGGCACTTAATAATAACGATATGTATAGATGCATAAAGGTATCGATTTGTAGTAAAAGTAACTATTGTGGTATCTTGTCGGACCGTGGAGAGTTTAGTAGATAATGAGATGATGTATAATCATCATCATCATTATTAATGGGCTTTTGGACATGCTTGAAGCCTAGTTTATCCTTTCAACCAGATAAAGTCAATTTGACATTTTATACTGTACCCTTGGACACCCTGTTTTCAACATAGAAAACAAATATTTTGTGTGTTTGTGTGTCTGTCTGTGTGTATACCCAAACACATACCCCATAGCTGGGAAGCTCGAATTGAAACTGAATTTAAAGTTCCAATTCTTAGGGTTCGGGACCACTTTCGTGTTCCCTCGCCCCTTTCTTTGTCTTGTCTAGTAGGTGAATTTTACAAGGGGAGGAGGATTCCTGGCCGCCCGCCCCGAAGTAGGAAAATTAGTACAGGGAAAATAGAAATGGCTAAGGTTGAGTAGAGGATGCCAAACCTCACTCTGGACAGGACCAGCCTTCACCCTCAAACTATTATGGTTAGTGTTAATTAACACTTACGCTGCAGTCATATTTCCACCTATTTCCGCCATATTAGGACTCATTCAGGCACTCCTGAATGATTAAGCAAGTGCCTAAATGAAATTAAATATATTCAGCCAAAAATTTGAATAATATAGCTTCGAAATGACACCAGAACGAGCTTTGTAGTGCGCGGGAGTAACCCGCACCACTATCAAAGACATCGGCATATGTTCCCTAATTATGAGCAATGGCGCACTACATTTGCCTTTGGCAGCTCTGCAGAGGTCTCGAGAGATATGTGGAGGACCCTTCAGTGTGCCGGCTGCCATGCTGGAGAGCGGAGGGGACCCTCTCGAGCTCCCGCCCAATGACACTTGATTCTACAGGCTTCAAGGGGCTTTAAAAGTCTGTAAATTGCTGTAAATTGCCATAGCGTTCCAGAACATCTCCCGCGGTGAATGGGTTAAGCTAGTAATTAACGCTTTAATACCAAGAGCTCATTCCTAAGCTGAATAAACTATTTTGTTGGTAGCTAGAATAATTACCCTTAGAAATTGAGTGATCGGATAGAGTTTTGAAAGAAATATTACAGCCAAATCCAGTAATAAGTAATCAATAATAAATAATAAGTATATATCAGAAAGGTGGATCCGTCCGTATGTGATTATACGCTTCATTGGGCTCCTTCGCAATCAGTTAATCCCATCCCTGTCCTTTGGCTTCACGGTATTTTTTTCCTACAAGTAGTATCGTTCACATGTCTCTTCGTCAATAGTCACTTGCCATCCTCCAGAATCGAAATATAACTTCATTCTCTTGAGCTTAACCTAAACTCATTTTTATTTAACGTAATCAATATCAAAGTAGCGGCAAAGTCAACTACAGTAGTTCGGGCGATAATAATTGTAGGCGAAAAGACCTAGGAACGAAATTACTTGTGGACGAAGAGCCTTATGAACGAATAAAATAATGAACGAGCAGACTTGTGGATTAATAGCCATGTGGATTAATAGCCATGTGGATTAATAGCCTTGTGGATTAATAGCCATGTGGATTAATAGCCATGTGGATTAATAGCCTTTTGACAAAAATGCCTTATGAACGGATAGACTTATGAACAAATCTCTCTCTCTGTCTCTCTTCTTCAATCGAGTCCTCAACTTGTGGAACGGGCTTCCTTGAAATGTTATGGACTGCAGCACTGTTGATTCCTTTAAACATTGCCTAGACAAACACCTAGCCTTAAACCCGCGACTAATTGCATTTGTAAATTAATATTTTTTTTTGTTTTCCCTCCATTATATTACTAACAACTGTCCCCTACTATCATCTCCTAATCCTGCCACGGACAATTTTGTCCCAGGGCAGTCTTATCTTTCCATTTTTCCCTTACCCACTCTAAACCACTGCTTGGACACTTGACCATCAGTGTTATGGAGGGCAAGCAGCCATGAGGGGTAGCTGGATCTATTGTAGCTTGATTTCCTTTGTACTCCTTTGTACACACACACACTCTCTCTCTCTCTCTCTCTCTCTCTCTCTCTCTCTCTCTCTCTCTCTCTCTCTCTCTCTCTCTCTCTCTCTCTCTCTCTCTCTCTCTCTCTCTCTCTCTCTCTCTCTCTCTCTCTCTCGTAAATCATTATTCAGTAGAACTGTTTCAGAAGAGAGTAAATAGTATTTTGCATACAGGACTTTACATAGGCGGGGCAGCGCTATATCAATACTATTCCTCCCTTCATTTTATATAGACTGGCATGGAACGTAAGGTTTTTGAGATACCAACAATGAACCACTTGCGAGTTTCAGGCTATAAGGAAGTTGGAGCTGTAGACGTCGATGTAAAACAGAAATGCAATAATCATGTAGGTTTCTGATGGATAAAAAGTATGTTGAATTGGGTTTTATGTATTTATGAATGTACTACAACCATAATATTCTAGCTGGTAATTCTGCTAAATATCAACGCTTACAACTCCAACTTCCTTATAAACCAAAACTCGCAAGTGGTCAATTCTTTCTAATTTCCTGGAAGCTATCAGTCTATCACTCCACTGTAGCCATGTACAGTATCTACCCTCCCTGCGTACAGTATCTACCCTCCCTGCGTACAGTATCTACCCTCCCTGCGTACAGTATCTACCCTCCCTGCGTACAGTATCTACCCTCCCTGCGTACAGTATCTACCCTCCCTGCGTACAGTATCTACCCTCCCTGCGTACAGTATCTACCCTCCCTGCGTACAGTATCTACCCTCCCTGCGTATAGTATCTACCCTCCCTGCGTACAGTATCTACCCTCCCTGCGTACAGTATCTACCCTCCCTGCGTACAGTATCTACCCTCCCTGCGTACTTTCTTTCATCTGTCCCATTCTCTCTATTTGACCCCCCCCCCCCTCTTATCCTTTTCCTTCCTTTGACTTCCTTGATTCCCACCTCTCTCCCCTCCACACTAAGCCCCCCCTCCCCCCACCCCTCACCCCTCACCTTCTTGACCTCCCATCTTCCTCCCCTCTGCCTCAGTGTCATATAGGGGAGATGGGCCGTTTTTTTGTATTATTTCATATATTCTTATATATCTTAGTTTCCTCGCTAGACCATCAAGCTTAGCAAAACACCCCCTAGATAAATCTGTACACTTGTTCGGTAGAAAATTTTCCCGGCCGATGGCCGGTTCCTCATAAAATGTCAGGCTTGCTATCGCTATCCAGGAAAAAATTGACACCTAAATGGCACAAAAGGTCTTAAAATTGACAACGAAATGGGGCGAAAGGTGTTAAAATCACCGAAATAATGGGCCGAACGTCTTATAATCTCAAAAAAATGGGGCTTAACACGAGGGAGAAAGGGGACCCAAAAAACGACCCATCTCCTCTTTAGACCCATCTACAAGACTCTGCTCTGTCTGACCCCCTCCCCGCCTCCCCTCTTCCCACCCCCCACCCCCTCAACACTAATTGGCCGTCTTCCCACCCCCTCGGCTTAACCCCCTTTCCTCCCACTCCTTCTGTCTGATCCCTGTCCCCTCTCAGATTCCTATTCTCTCTCCCTAGCCCCCCTCCCTCCCCCCTTCCTTCCCACCCTCTCCTTCCTTCTCCTCCCCTCCTTTCTCATTCTCTCTGCCTAGCTTCCCTCCCTTCCCTCTCCTTCCTTCTCCTCCCCTCCTTCCTATCCTGCCTACCCGTTCACCTCCCCTCCCCCTAATCTGTCTACCCCCCCCTCCCCCCCAACTATCACGTCCCCAGGTGGTAATTCATCAAAGGTCCGGAATGCTCCTCTCCCTTTAAACTTTATTGCAGCTCGTCATTTGTGGTGAAGGTGGTGCTGTGTGTGTCTGTGTCTGTGTGTGTGTGTGTGTGTGTGTGAGTGTGTATGTATGTGTGTGTGGGTGTGTGGGTGTGGGTGTGTGTGTGTGTGTGTGTGTGCATGCATGTCTGTGTGTATGATGGTGGTGCCTCCCCCCCCCCCCATATTGTATGTGTTTGTTCTTATGTGTGTGTGTGTGTGTGTGTGTGTGTGTGTGTGTGTGTGTGTGTGTGTGTGTGTGATGGTAGTGGCTTCCTATTTGTTCTGTGTATGAAAGAGACAGAAAGGCAAAGCTGCCTGCAACAAGTGTCTCCCCTAAAGTTGAAAGGGTGACAGAAAGCTAAATCCAAGGTACTTTGGAATCAAAATATCTGGATGCACGAGGCTTTAAGCAGTTCAAGTCATAGGATGAGGGAAAGTCAAATTGAAGGAGATAATTCCAAAGCTTACTTGTCGAATAGAAGAAAGACTGGGAAAATCGGTGCACCCTTGGGTCAGAGAGTTGGACGGAATAGGGATGAGGGTGTGTTGTAAGGCGAGTGACCTCCACTCTCCGTAAGGGAAGAGGTATACACTAAGAAAGCTCTGGAGAACACGGATTATTGTAATAGCGGTAGAAGAGTGAGAGATGCAACACTGCGGCGTGTAGAGGGAGACTGTAGGGAATTAGTAACAGAAAGTGAGTTGATGAGATGAAATGCTTTTGACACTACCCTTTCTTGGACCCTACTGGAAATACGTTTATTAAACTTTAATAGGTTATCCTTGTGGGAGTGTTGTGCGAAACTGGGGTGGTTTTTGCACTCTTGTACAGTATATGCTCTGCCTCTTGTTATGTATGTAACTCTTATTAGATAAAATCAATCAATCAAGAAGTATGGTATGGGTGGAACTTTCCCACACATGCGAACACTACTCGACACATAGGCACATGAGCAAGAAGCTGTGCGAGCGTGAAGAACCACAGAGACGGTTGAGCATACCTAACTTCTGGAAAGCTGATTTAGCAAGAGTGGTAATATGATCTTTCCAAGAAAGGTCAGGAGAAAAAGAAGCACCAAGAATACTGAGAGAACATGGAGATTTGATGTATGTGCTGCTGAAGAATAAGGGATAGTTGTGTTGTGATAGATGGTGACGAGTAGATAGATAGAGAAAAATGTAGATTTGAGAGAAAAGGGAGATTAATAGGATGTGTTCCACTTTAGAGTTTAAATAATCAAATAATTTAGGAAAGTCAGTAGAGGTAAGGGATAGCTAGGCAGTACAGAAATATTTAGTGTGAGAGTGACAGGAAAGTTTGAACCATAGAGTTGGGAATTCAGAAAGTTCGGAGTCGGGAACACGAGAACACATGAGTTTGTTGTGCACATGCACACGACATCCACCTATGGCTTGGAAGTAAGAAGATACAGAGAAGGGGCTGCTGGCAGTTGCTTCAGATGTGTGAGTCTCGATGAGGAAAAGAAGATCAGGTTTGTTGGAGAGAGAAAGTTAGAAGAAAGGCTACACATATTACAGAAATTGATAGTAAGAGTGACAGGTCTTGGTCTAGAGCATAAAGCTTGAAGAAGGTCTAGTAGGTAAACTAAAATATAAATTGCTCGAAAATTGCCAGAAGAATGAAAAGGTGGTGATGGTGTGTGTGTGTGTGTGTGTGTCATAGTGGCCCCTTATCAGAGCTGCTCCTTAAAGCAATTACACAAGTTACATTAACTTATAATCGTTTGGAGTCGTGAGGAGATTTGACCTGCCGGGGTTCTTGACTTCTGGGAGGCTGTGTGGCACTGTTTGACTGTAGGGCATGGAACAGGAGGAACCAATAATATATATACAGTATATATATATATATATATATATATATATATATATATATATAATATATATATATATATGTATATATATATATATATATATATATATATATATAATATATATATATATATATATATATATATATATATATATATATATATATATATATATATATATATATATATATATATATATACATTATATATATACTGTATACTATAGATAGAGAGAGAGAGAGAGAGAGAGAGAGAGAGAGAGAGAGAGAGAGAGAGAGAGAGAGAGAGAGAAGAGAGAGAGAGAGAGAGAGGGGGGGGGGGGGGGTGTGGACTCAATCTTTTGATTTTCGGTTGAATTTTATATAATTATTTTATATAATTATGTGCATTAATGTTTATATATAAGATAAATATATGCAAAATAAAAATTAATGTTATCGGTGTTATAAGTGGTGCTAGTGTGGTGGTGAGGGTGTCTGTCTGTCTGTCTGTCTGTCTGTCTGTCACAACACTGGAGTTAATTACATCTCTCTCCCCTCAAATCCGTACAGCACCAAGCACCCCATCAAAAATACCTTTACTTCCATCTCCTTGTCCGGCCAGGAGCTATTTTTTTTTTATCCAACTGAGAAGGGACAAATCTTAATAGCCGCCTGTATAGGTTTTTTTCCCTCTCTGCGAATTTATGTATGTAAGATTGAGTAGTATGCTTAATTTTCGAGTGAATTATGATAAGCAATAGTTGTTTTTAATATTTTTTGACGGGGCTCAAAGTTCGAATACGTGAGCTTCGTAAATTAACACCCCATGAGTTTCGCTAGGTTATGGTCCACGAATATCTGCCCACAACTGTACTGTTTGCTGCCTAATCTCGGTTGCAATTAATACCCATCTCGTCCTTCAGCTACAACATTCTGTACGTTGGACTTTTTGTAGTGACTGTACAAGGTGCCTGATCTCGGGTGCAGTAAATATCTATCTCGTTTCGTCTCCTTCCCTCACCCTCCGGCCATAACCTTCTGTACGACGGGGCCTCATTTCCCCTTCCCTCTTATGAGCATCAGGGGAAATTAGTCGCAGGAAAGACTTCAAGGGCGGCACCAGAAAACTCTCTGCACCCCTCGCCAGCCCTCTCTCATTAGCGACCAGCAGCCTTTGATATTTACTAATCGACTCTGAGATCAGGTATGCTGTATAATCCGTTACCAACACCCTGCAGGCAATAGGGAATGGACGAATGTCAACATTTGTCGCGCTTGTGATTGTAACCATTAGCACATGGAAGTGTTGTAGGCACAGCCTTATGTACAGGCCAAAAATCAGCGCTTTGTAAACTAATACAGTACTTGGTCAGACCTCATCAATAATAATGCAAGTTATTAATATAGCATCTTGCCAGCACTATTGTTGTGGGGGCCTCGGATAAGGGGGTGATACTTTGCCTCCCTCTAGAGTCTAGACCTCATAAATAATAATGCAAGTTATTATTATAGCATCTTGCCAGCACTATTGTTGTGGTACTTTGCCTCCCTCTAGACCAATACAAGTTCCTGCCGAAAATCAGGTGTATTTTTCAAAACTATCGGTAGTATCATATGTGTTTTAGAAAATGAGGTTATATATTAAAGTTGTCTCATCTCCGCATTCAGGGTCTGCGTTTCGTTGTGTCCAGTTGCATCCTTTACTGTATAGTGTGTTGATGTTACTGCAACTCCCACAAGGGACTGGAGTTCCCGAAAAGGGGCTCTAGTCCTAACGCTATTCTTGACTTATAATGTGCTGGCTAAGTACTCCAGAAGGGTTGATAACCTCTGAAGTCCTATTTTAACTAACTAAATGCAAGTTACCGCCAGTAATACATGGGTTCAATCGTGCATGGAAGATTTAAATACACTTATGAGGCAGTTCTTGATTACGCCAACCCAGAGGTACGGTAATTACGAACCAAGCCCCATCAAAGAGTGTGAGAAAATGGATATTGAAGCAGGATTAAACACATTACTGTTATTATACTGCAGAGCCCTTTGAGTACCAGCGACGTGTGTTATATTTTATTATAGCTTTATTTAGACGATAATATGCACCTTAGGATGAATTTTTGGTAGTTAAAAGGGTTGGTTGAGAGAGTTTGGAGGTCTAGGGAGGAAACTAGAACAATAATAAATACATGAACAAATTGACCAAAACATGAACCATTAAGGGAGCCCACCTCGCTTTTTTCTCTTTCTCTCCCTCTCTCTTTGGCTTATATCCATTCGGCCCCATTCAGCCTACTGTTTTAAGACGTTTACCCCCATCCAGGTGCCAATATTTTACTAGCGAGCGGGAGCGAGCCAGCATATATATATATATATTTGTTTTTGACAGCAAGCTAAATCTGTACATTTTTCGATATACGAATGTCTCCGGCGAAGCCGGATTTCTCCATACAATGCTGGCTCGCTATCGCTCGCCAGGAAGAAATCGACACCTGGATGGGGATAAACGTCTTAAAGCAGTTGGCTGAATGGGGCTGAATGGATACAAGCCAGGGAAAGAGAGAAACAGAGAGAAAGATAAAAAAAAAGCCGGTGATCCCCCTTAATGTTCCAATATCTCTCATTGCAATTACCACAAATATACTCGCAGTTCATTATTGGTTGACCACAAATATACTCGCAGTTCATTATTGGTTGACCACAAATATACTCGCAGTTCATTATTGGTTGACCACAAATATACTCGCAGTTCATTATTGGTTGACCACAAATATACTCGCAGTTCATTATTGGTTGACCACAAATATACTCGCAGTTCATTATTGGTTGACCAGAAATCCCAACCGTAAACTTTCATAAAGCCAGTGTCACACGAGCGCTTTTTTCCGCCAATTTTCGATGAGCAGTTTTTTTTTTCTCGTGATATTTTGAGGCTTTTTCACGTTGGGATCGGAAACTAGACTGAAGGTAGATTATGCTAGGTGGCTGATTTCGAATATAACTGAAATTTCGGATATAACTGAATTTTAAGCCTGCCAGACTACAATTGCTCGTACAAATTGACGGAAAAATCGCTCGTGTGACACCGCCTTAACTAAAAAGTGGGTAAAGTAATTGAGCGAATTTTTCTCGTATTTAGGAACAGATAAGTAGGGAATAGGTGTGTGGAAATGTACAGCCCATTTTCTCTAGCCCTTTTTGAGGTAGAGCGGTTTAGGGTTAAGAGGGGTGACCTGCTTTTTTCTTTCCTTTTCTCTCTTTGTCTGGCTTGTATCCATTCGGCCCCATTCAGCCTACTGATTTAAGACGTTTATCCCCATCCAGGTGTCGATTTTTTCCTGGCGAGCAGTAGGAAGCCAGCATATTCATAAACATATTTTTGACAGGAGGCTAAATTTGTAAATTTTTCGATAGGAAAATTTCTCCGGCTAAACCGGATTTCTCCTTACAATGCTGGCTCGCTATCGCTCGCCAGGAAGAAATCGACACCTGGATGGGGATAAACATCTTAAAACAGTTGGCTGAATGGAGCCGAATGGATACAAGCCAGAAAAAGAGAAAAAATGAGAGAAAGAGAACAAAAAGCAGGTGACCCCCCTTAACGCAAGGACGCCTTTATTGATAGCGAATTATACGGGAAGTGAGAGAAGGATTATACCGTTTTCTGTGAATCACCTTTTTTTATGTCTGAAGGCAATTAATGTCAATGCGGAGAGAGAGAGAGAGAGAGAGAGAGAGAGAGAGAGAGAGAGAGAGAGAGAGAGAGAGAGAGAGAGAGAGAGAGAGAGAGAGAGAGAGAGAGAGAGCACCCACTTCCAACGCTCTTGTACGTACAATTATGTATATATGCTGAACAGTATAAGCTATATTATTAACTAGCAGGGGTACCCGGCGATGCCCGGGTAATCACCATAATCACCATCACTACTACCACCACTACTACTACCACAATCATCACAATACTACTACTACCATAATCACCGGCCTCGACCTCCCTGTGCCTCATTGAACGGCGACCTCGATTTCGGCCGCTAAATGACCTCCGATTTTGGATCTGACCTCATCCGTAACCCCATTTTGGGGGGCTGCGAACAACTTTCGTTCCATACACCTTTTCGATCGGAGGCCTCCTTCTGCCCCAAACGGCCCTTTTTCCGATTCCGCGCCCATTTTCTCCGTCCCTTTCACCCTGGGGAATTCTATGTTTTCACTAAAACCTGCCTAGGGACCCCCTTACTATGCATACCAAGTATGAATGCTCTAGCTTAAAAACTGCGGCCGCCTATAAAGAACAGACAGACAGACAGACAGACAGACAGACAGACAGACAATCAAAATTATTATATAGAAGAAGATGATCATCAAGCTAACAACGTATAGACGTTTAAGGAACATGTTCAAATATATCTATTACTAAGAATTATGCAACTATTTGTCCCTGGATTATTCAAATTAAAACAAACAGTCTTTAGAATTTAGATGAACCATTGTTAACCTAAGAAGTGCGATAATAGCTTAGGACTTACCCACCCCGGGTGCGAATTAATGGCCAAAAAGGTCACCATTGTAAAACCTAATGTAATGTACGTCAATGTGTAGGCATCACACCAACACATCCCACTGCGAAGGGTATTTGCACAAAAATTATGTTACTGTGTTGTGTTCATGGTTGAAAGACTTGAGAGTAGCACGCTTGGCGAGAAATAGGCACCCGCGCACCATTGTTTTGGTCCGATGCGCATGGACGACAACCTTATATCCCCCTTATAAGGTGAGTTGATAAGACATAATGATTTTGGCTGCATCTTTTGGAGAAGAGTGGTTTGAGTGAAGCTATCCACACATGCGAACAGTTACTCGATACATGGGCGCGCTGCTCCCCTGTACAGGGCAAGAAGCTGTGTAGGGGTAAAGAACCCACGAAGACGGTTGAGCACACCTAACTTCTTTTGGATGCTGTTTTTAGCAAGAGTGGTAATATGATCTTTCCAAGAAATATTAAAAAAAAGCGACACCAAGAATATTAAGAGAAGATGAGGGGTTGATCGCTCGCCAGGAAAAAATCGACACCTGGAAGGGAATAAATGTCTTAAAACAGTAGGCTGAAAGGGGCCGAATGGATACAACCAAGAAAGAGAGAGAGAGAAATAGAGAAAAAGAGCGAGGAGCCAAAGTTGTACCTACCTGCCATACGTCCTGACGCTGACCTGTGTCTTGGTGAAGAGGTCAACGGGTCGGGGTGACCTCAGGATGACCCGACCGTTGCCTAGGTCCATCCGGGCTTCTAGGTGACTGTGGGAGGAGAGAGGGAGAGAATGGGATGAGTGTGTGTGTGTGTGTGTGTGTGGGTGTGGGTGTTTGTGTGGTTGATGTTTGTAAGTATACTTGCGTAATATTGTGATGTATATACAGTATACTTGAGTGTGTGTATTTGTTCTTGTGTGTGTGTGTGTGTGTGTGTGTATGTGTGTATGTGGTTGATATTTGTAAGTATGCTTGCGTAATACTGTGTATGTATATATACTTGAGTTTGTATTTTTCTTGTGCGTGTGTGTGTGAGTGTGGCGGGGGTGGGGTGGGGGGGTGATATTTGTAAGTATACGTGCGTAATATTGTGTATGTATATATACTGGAGTGTGTATTTTTTCTTGTGTGTGTGTGTGTGTGTGTGTGTGTGTGTGTGTGTGTGTGTGTGTGTGTGTGTGTGTGTGTGTGTGTGTGTGTGTGTGTGTGTGTGTGTGTGTGTACTTTGTACTTTTCTTATCAAAGACAATTATTTAGAATGCTCACAAAATCCGTAAAAATAATTGTATTAGCTTTATTATTATATCATCATTCATTATTAAGGTAATTTTCAAAATAATATTGTATTTCAAAGATTGGTTTAAAAAGTTCGAAGACTGAAAATAGTTAAGATTTCATTAACTACTGGAAACATACCGGTAGTAGAAATATTGATTACATAGAAGGATGTATTTGTAACTACAATAATAGTAGTTGGGTATACTATTAATTAACGATGTAATTGCACGTTCTGTATCATAATTGGGCACTCTGATTAAATAGCTTCTAACACAATATGTGTCATGGAGTGTATTGTTTGTGTGACTTATCTGCCATTGAGTGTGTCATGGTGTGTGTCATGGATTGTGTCATAGAGAGTGTCATAGAGTGTGTGTCATGAAGTCTATAGTTTGTGTGACTTACCCGCCATTAAGGATCAGAGCCAGGAAGTCCCCCACCCCTCCCAGGTTCTGTTGGACGTAGAAGAGTACCCCGTCTGTCTGGTGGGCCACAAACTCCACCTCCACCTGCACCTTCGCTGGTACAGACCACGGTACCATCTGTAGAACAAACATACTTAATGGAAGGGAGAATGGTTGTGCACTGCCAAGTATTTGTTTTTAGTTTGGCCACGTTACCAGTTGCACTCAATTTAGGGGGGGAATGGGGTCAGTAATATAATTTAGGGGGGGAATGGGGTCAGTAATATAATATATCCCAACATGAACTACTTCACCAAACCTATTCTAACCTAAACACAAGATGCTTACACTTACAATGTGGGGGAAATTGTCACCGATTATATTACCACAAACATTATTGGCCTACTTAAATAGTAACCTAACCCAAAATAATGTAACGTAACCTAACCAGATCGGACTTAACTTTTCCTGACCACAATACCAGCTACACACATACAAGAAAAACTTTACTGAGAAAAGTAGCACTAGAACGAAAGGTGTCTATAATCTAACCTAACTTAACCACAGCATCATTCATACAATCACAATATAGGAATAGTGTCACCAGAAAATAATATAGCACAGGAATGAATGATATATAACCTAGCCTAACTTGACCTAACCACGGCACCAGCTACAGATCCACAATGTAAGGAAACATGGCATAATATTCATGACACCAACCTATTAGGATATAAACTAACTTGACCACGACATCAGGTACTTACTTCTTGGTGAATGCAGGTATCGGTTACGAGCAGATTTACCTTCTGTCCCGTCTCTCCCGGTAACCCAATATGTGATCTTCCGGTTTTCCGTTTTATAAATAGTTTAAGGGGGTAGTGCTTGGTTTTTGGTCTATGTATTTCTTTATTATTATTTTTTATTTTTGTTAGTTTCCTCGCTAAACATCCATCAAGCTTTAACCCTCTCCGACATATGACGCGATTTTAAGCCTATTGGGGATACTTTAAAGCCTTTGTTACCATCAGGGGTATTTAGAAACCTTTAGTTTAGTTACTTCAACCTCTGCAGTTGTCTTTGAGTTAGCTGTGGGCAGAAAACTAATTTTGGAGAGGTAATTATAAGAGTGAGAGAACTCTATTTCTTATTGCTAATCTGGCAACCTCTGCATCATATGTGCGTGGAAGGGTTAAAAGACATCACCTAGACCCCCCTTCAAGATAAATATAAATTTTTCGGTAGAAACACGTCCCGGCCGAAGGCTGGTCCTCATTTCATTGCAGATTCGCTATCGCTCGGCAGGAACAAATCAACACCTAAATTGCACGAAAGGTCTTAAAATCGCTAAACTAATGGGGCGAACGTCTTAAAATCTGAAAACTAATGGGACTAAGCATGAGGGAGAAAAGGGTCGATAAAAGTGAACCAAGCTTAATGATTGCAGCACCTGGAGTTTGAGTGACCCACCTGTATATAGGAAGCCCCGGAAAATGCTGGCACTGTGTAGGGTAGTTTTTTAGGGTGTAGTGCTTCCCGCCCTCCCTCCTCTTCCTCCTCATCCCCCTCCTCTGAGTCTATGTCGCTCTTGGGGGTCACTACTTGGGCGGGGGAGTCCACGATGGTGTTAACTGGGTGCGAGGAGGCGTGGGTGAAGTGGGCGGCGTCAACGTGCCTGCGGGTGGCGAGGGCGTGGTGTTCCGTCTGCCCACGCCCCGGCCACACCCACTCCTCCGTACCGCCCCACCCGTCCTCCGCGGTGGATCGTCTCACAGGGGCGTCGGTCCAGGACTCTGTGAGGCATATACAGTTGGAGACAGTTCCAAGTAGGTCAATTACAATGTAAAACCCGCAAAACAAACAAACCAAAACCTGGACGAACACGGCAAAAAGACAATGATCAAATTCAAATAATAATCAGTGACCATAGAACCATTTGGTAATGTTTTATTATGCCAAGTTGATAATTAGTGTGGCAGGGAATCTCAGGGCTACGTAGAACTAATTTTTAGAGTTTCTTTGTGTAGCCAAATCTACATTCTACATTCTCTCTCACCCAATGTATCCATAATTCTATAGGTTTTGTGGCTCAATGTGTAATTGCTTCGATATATTGAGCCGTACAAACTGGAGCAGTGCTATTTAAGACTGCTTATTTATAAAGATTTATCGATAACAGTCCTCTGTTGACACTGGGTAATACTGATATATGTTATTCTTATACGTACGATATTTTGTGTGAATATGCATAACAAATTGCTGCAGTCTCTGACTTAGATACCATATGCAAATATGCTCATTATAATTATGCAATCAGGATGTTAAGCACACACATATACAAACAAACATACCTACTGTTATGCAGAGTAAAAAAGGAGAAGAGCCGAGAAGTCCCCAGCATACACCAGCCCCAACACCCGGGATTAAACCAGCTTCAGCTTAAGCTTCGACCAGATGCCTAACACAGTGCCTCCTCCAAGGCAATTTTCTTCATCCCCTGCCAACCCATTCTCTCGCAAAGAGGTACAGCCAATCACAGAGTCTGTGACGTCAGAGCGCCGCCCACCAAGAATGCTTGTCGCACAGCTAGCAGTTTACCTCCCCCCACACCTGCTACCTGAGCAGGTCAAAGACAGTAGAACATCAGGCCAGAGAAACAAGGACACAAGGGCTGCCCCAACCCCACCACAAATGAGTGTCCCCTCAAGGACACTGATACCAGGATGAATAAAACAATGAGCAAGGAGGGAGAGGAAAGATTGTTTGGCAGGCTCACCCCCACTTCTAATATCAGCGACACATTTTTAGGAGTTACCAATCTCAGTAACCCTTGGGCGGTATCAAAAGCAACCAACCTCAGCATCCCTTGGCAGGCCGCAACCTCATTCGGTAACCTGTGAGGCACACAGCTAATTCAGCAACCCTTGCTCTCCACAGAGTTCGGCAACCCTTGCTTTGACACCAACTCCGTGATCACTCTCAGCAACCCTTGCGTGGCCACAACCACATTCGGCAGCATCTGTAAGGCACGTAGAGAGTTCAACAACCCTTGCTCTATTACCAAACCCAATAAACATAATAATAAGAATAAGAAGAATAACAAGCAGAGGGCCCCAGCCACGATGCCCAACAATGAGAAGGAACTGACAAAACGAGACCTTGACCTCCTAATTGATACAACTGGGAAATACATTCGATAATTCGGCCTTAGTACTTTGAGTTAATTTGTTTATGGCTGTCAGAGTCCCTATTTGTATATATTAAGAGCCCCCCCCCCCCCCCTCCCATTACATTAGAAACAACCTTCAAGTCATACAGAGGTTCACTGATATTAGAAGATTTTAGACGTCTCCGTTGATAATCTCTGAAGTATCCTTGACTCTTTATTTTGTTGCATTACAACATCCGCCTTAAACATATTTATATATACAGTATATTCATACTTGGTCCTGATTTATACTTCAATACCACACGTACCTCTCGTGGGTTCTACTCAAAATTTGTAAGTTGATTTTCTATTGTACTTAAACCTCTTGCCAAGTACTTATTTCTGTCTTGATGTTTATATTTTAGATTGCTTGCATTCATAATCCTATGAAACCTTGCTTTCACTATTTATGCAAGCCTATTATTATGTTTATATGTATGTTGTAACTACCATTTCTACACTTATGTTACATACACCTTGTGCACAGAAGCCCATGCATCTGTTATAATCTTAGTTTCCCAAGTCATAAATAAGGACTGCACTTTCATACAGATAAGTTTATACGGCCAAAGGACAATTAGTGCCTGGTTGATACATACACTAATGCACAGTTTATTAAAAAGCAGAATGACTCGCCCGTAGGCTACACGACCTAGATGCAACAATGATGATAACAGCTTGTTAGACACAAACCTGGTAACGTAGCTCACAGCCCAAGACGTAGGTCACCCTATCTAACCCACACACTGACACAGACATTCACATAGACATAGACACTCACACACAAACACAGACTCAAGCAGACATTCAGCCTACTGTTTTAAGACATTTATCCCCATCAAGGTGTCAATTTATACCTAGCGAGCGATAGCAAGCCACCATATTTTGGATAATGTGTTAGACAGCTAGCTAAATTTGTACATTTTTTGATAGAAACATTTCTCCAGCGAAGCCGGATTTTTCCATAAAATGCTGGCTCGCTATCGCTCGTCAGGAAGAAACTGACCTGGATAAACGTCTTATAACAGTAGGCTAAATTAGGCCGAATGGATACAACTAATAAAGAGCATAATATATGGACTCACCCGTACATGACCCGAAGGCGACAATAACGATATCCGCTTGTTGGAAACAGGCCTGGTAACGTAGCTCACAGTCCGAGGCGTAGGTCACTCCGTCTGAGCCACACACTGCCAGTGCTCCACCCACACCTGCCTGGTCAGGTTACAAGAGGTCATCATGAGAGGCAGGTAAACATTAACTCAGGTCACAAGAGGTCATGAGATACAGGTAAACATTAACTCATGTCACAATAAGAGGTCATGATATACAGGTAAACATTAACTCAGGTCACAAGAGGTCATGAGAGGCAGGTAAACATTAACTTAGGTCACAAGAGGTCATGAGATACAGATCAACATTAACTCAGGTCACAGGAGGTCATGAGATACAGGTCAACATTAACTCAGGTCACAGGAGGTCATGAGATACAGGTAAACGTTAACTCAGGTCACAAGAGGTCATGATATACAGGTAAACATTAACTCAGGTCACAGGAGGTCATGAGATACAGGTAAACATTAACTCAGGTCACAAGAGGTCATGAGATACAGGTAAACATTAACTCAGGTCACAGGAGGTCATGAGATACAGGTAAACATTAACTCAGGTCACAGGAGGTCATGAGATACAGGTAAATATTAACTCAGGTCACAGGAGGTCATGAGATACAGGTCAACATTAACTCAGGTCACAGGTCATGAGATACAGGTAAATGTTAACTCAGGTCACAAGAGGTCATGATATACAGGTCAACATTAACTCAGGTCACAAGAGGTCATGAGAGGCAGGTCAACATTAATTAACCCCTTCTGTACCGGTCACGTGTTTTTATTTTTGTTCTAGCTATATTTAGACGATTTTATGCAGTTTAAGAAGGATCTGAGGTCATAAAAAAGGGTTCAGTGAGATGGTTCGACGATTTTATGCAGTTTAAGAAGGATATGAGGTCATAAAAAGGGTTCAGTGAGATGGTTCGACGATTTTATGCAGTTTAAGAAGGATATGAGGTCATAAAAAGGGTTCAGTGAGATGGTTCGACGATTTTATGCAGTTTAAGAAGGATATGAGGTCATAAAAAGGGTTCAGTGAGATAGTTCGACGATTTTATGCAGTTTGAGAAGGATCTGAGGTAATAAAAAAGGGTTCAGTGAGATGGTTCGACGATTTTATGCAGTTTGAGAAGGATCTGAACTCATAAAAAGGGTTCAGTGAGATGATTCGCCAATTGTATGCAGTTTAAGAAGGATCTGAGGTCATAAAAAGGGTTCAGTGAGATGGTTCGCCAATTTTATGCAGTTTAAGAAGGATCTGAGGTCATAAAAAGGGTTCAGTGAGATGGTTCGACAATTTTATGCAGTTTAAGAAGGATCTGAGGTCATAAAAAGGGTTCAGTGAGATGGTTCGACAATTTTATGCAGTTTAAGAAGGATCTGAGGTCATAAAAAGGGTTCAGTGAGATGGTTCGCCAATTTTATGCAGTTTAAGAAGGATCTGAGGTCATAAAAAGGGTTCAGTGAGATGGTTCGACAATTTTATGCAGTTTAAGAAGGATCTGTGGTCATAAAAAGGGTTCAGTGAGATGGTTCGAAGTTAACTGCTGGAGGCCCTTGTCAAGCTGAATAAGATAATCTAAAAGTAACTAGAATAAATATAAGAGGTCGTCACCGGTACAGAAGGGGTTAATGTATCAAATAGTCCATTCCCTATGTTCCCATCATTCGGTTTAAGGGGGGGATGGTTCACTTTTTGGGCGATTTTTGCGTGTATTCATTATTTTTCTAGTTTCCTCCCTAGACCTCCATCAAATTTAAAACAAACATACATTAGATTCCCCTTCTAGATTAATTTGTACATTTTTCGGTAGAAAAATTTCCCGGCCGAAGGCCGGTTCTTCCAACATTACAGGCTCACTATAGCTATCGTTCGCCAGGGAAAAATCGACACCTACAGTAAATAGCACGAAAGGTCTAAATATTGCCGATGAAATTGGGTGAAAGGTCTTAAAATCGACTAATTAATGGGGCAAACATCTTAACATCTGAAAAATAATGGGGCTAAACATGAGGGAGAAAGTGGTCCAGGAAATCAGCCCATCCCCCTTTGATATATACATATAGGATAGCAAGCTTTGCATAACGTAACATATCACAATTACCACTAACTTAAAAGTCACAGGGGTTTATCTAGGTAATCAAGGTAATTGATAAAACGAATTACATCATATTTCATAATAAAGGTAAATCTACAGCAACTGATTTAAATATTAGTATATGTAATTAAAGTGTAAAAAGGGTCAATAATGCTAGGCTTTTGGGAATATAAATTTATTTATCTTTATCATGGTCAGAACACATAACAAACTATAACAAAACGATCGTCATCAATTCCTTGTACACATTTGAAACTATTACATTGTAAAACTTGCAAACTAAACAAGCATAAACTGGGACAAAGACAATATAATGGCAAAATAACTAATTAAAATCGCTATGTGGAAACAACGCTTACTAAAATAAAATTTATGAAATAAGAGAACACAATCGAGTTAATCGCTCTGTGCGACTAAACCATAATCCCGTATTGGCCTATAAAAAAAAAACACTGGAAAACTGCTTGTGTGACGCTACCTACACAAACATACAGATAAATGTAGATTTGTGTTATTCAGATGATTTGAGATATTATTTACCACTTTGAGACCTATAGGTACCGTATATTATAAGGTAAGGAAAATCGTCTAGTGGTAACCAGAATAATACATCATGCTGAAAGTGTTAAGGGGAGATGAGCCGTTTTTCTGGTTCCCTTTCTTCATCATGTTTGTCCCCATTAGTTTTGAAATTTTAAGACGTATGCCCCATTAGTTTGTCGATTTTATACCGTTTTGTCCCATTTCTTTGTCAAATTTAAAACCTTTCGTGCTCTTTAGGTGTAATTGTGGAGGAACTGGCTTTCGGCCATGACATTATTCTACCGAAAAATTTACAAATTAATCTGGTAGGGGGATCTAATGGATGTTTTTTTTATTTATTTTTTATTTGATAGAGGTCTAGCGAAGGAACTATAAAATAAATGAATGAATATTTATATATATATGCGTATATATATATATATATATATATATATATATATATATATATATATATATATATATATATATATATATATATATATATATATATCCCCCAACAAAACTACTGTCCCCTTAAAGGTGTACATTGGTTGTGGACTTACCGGGAGGCAGTGGTTGACACACACACAGTTAGCGACACCCCCATGTTCATGACACCGACCACCGATAGAACACTGTCGCAGGTCACAGGTCGTGGCTTCTGGCACTAGCAGGTCCTCTGAAAATAATGGGAATTGACTTGCATATACAGGGTCACACAATTATCCTTTTTATTTGTATATATTATCATTATTATTATTATTATTATTATTATTATGTGTTAGTTTTTTTTTTTTTTTTTTTTTTTTTTTTTTTTTTTTAATAACTCGTTAAAACATTGTGCATTTCACTGCAATGACAATGAAATGCAAAGTTGGGGTCATGTGATAGGCTGGGATTTGCCACAAAATGTTCATCTACTAGTATTTCCTTTGAAGTCTATGGCTCGTGAGATACCCCTATTGAATGTTATCCTGTTGTTTTGTTTTCTTTGTTCTATATGTATGAAGGAGACAAAAGGCAAAGCTGCCTGTAAAAGTGTCAACCCCAAAGGTTAAAAGAATTGCAGAGAGCCAACATCAAAGTACATTATAGGTAATTTAGATGTTTTGGAAAGATGTCTGGTGTGCTTGTTAAGTGTAGTGAAAGGAATAGAAGGAGGAGGTATTTCTGAAAGTTAGCTGGATTACTTTTTGTGTAGGTGAAGCATACATAGAAACAGTGGGGGAAGCCCGGCAAATGAAACCGGAGTTCCAGCAACTCCTTAGCATATGCTTATATGGCCTCCACTGGGTACTGCCCTGCTCGATTGGTGTCTACAATCTCCCTAAGGAGACTGTCTGTGAAGAGATGTCACAGATGCTAGATAAAAACAAATAAGGCATCTGGTTTGAGAAGACTGCCCATTCATCTCGTTTTAAGTTAGAGTTCTCTAGGTTGTGAGCCAAACACGTCATCTAAAACGCTACAGGAAATATTTGGTACAGTGTATATCCTTGCATGACGATAATATTTTATTATGGTTATCATTAGATAGTTGTAGGCTTTTCATCTTAGAAAAGGACCGTAAAAGTCATAGTATTATAGTACATATTACAGGACTTCCCTAGTGGTTAAGGCCCCATTAATTGCTCTTTCCATTCACATATGCATAGCCTACGTGAGTTGCAGTTGGGATGTGTGTACATGCTTAGATTGATATGCAGGATTCGAAGTTGCATAATAAATCGTAGGCAGTGTCCACCATCCTTTAACTGTCTTCGTGGTGCGATGCATAAGGTGTTGATTTTCGGTGTGAGCATCCTGGGTTCGAATCCACGGACTGCCACATGTGTTTGTAAATTTCATTAATCGATTTTAGCAGTATAGTTGGTTGTTGGAAGGAACATAATAATAGTTAGGCGTAGGGACTTGGCGACCCCATCGCCCGTCACTTTTGTGGCGCAGATAGCCCCTGGAGGTTGGGACTGGGAATCCCACCTTCAAAATTTACTCCCACTAATGTATCAGCAAGCCTCGGTGCTGGGCCCTTTGCCTGTCGGGGACCCAGTACATCTTGCTGATCCTCCCTACCCCTTTAATGGAGTGTAGGTATGGCTACTGACTGACGGACTGACATAATCATTTTGATTCTTCTAAATAGACTTAACGTACAGCCCCAGCGACGCGCCTGACGCGTCGGCGATGTATGTAACGCACAGCCCCAGAGAGGCGCCTGGCGCGTCACCCTAATTGCGCCGACCGTAACCTCAGGTGTAGCCACTCAAGAGGGCTCAGATTTGTATGGGAACTGTGCACGTATCCCACGCAACCGTGCCGATGGTTGAAAACTCTCAAAGTCCACGTGCGTGCGCGTGAGCGCGCAATAACCTGGTTTTTTGGGGTAATTGCCTTCAATTTTTTACTCTTGTAAAATACGTTTTCGGGGGCTCTGTAGGACCATTCTTTAAGCTTTTTGGTTTTTCCTTCATTCCTAACCCATTCGCTATTGTTTCTGGAATAAAACCATTTTTTGAAAACCGGCCGGGTTCTGGTGAACAAACATTACAAAACTAGCCGGGGCTGGACGGGTTAAATCGTTTACTGTTAAGTGAGCCCACCTAGCTTTTTTTTTCTCTTTCTCTCCCTCTCTTTGGCTTGTATCCATTCGGCCCCATTCAGCCTACTATTTTAAGACGTTTACCCCCATCCAGGTGTCAATATTTTCCTGGCGAGCGGTAGCGAGCCAGCATATATATATTTTGGTTTTGACAGCAAGCTAAATTTGTAAATTTTTCGATAGAAAAATGTCTCCGGCGAAGCTAGATTTCTCCATACAATGCTGGCTCGCTATCGCTCGCCAGGAAGAAATAGACACCTGGATGGGGATAACACCTTAAAACAGTTGGCTGAATGGGGCCGAATGGATAGAAGCCAGGAAAAGAGATAAAAGGAGAGCAAGATAAAAACAAAGCTGGTGACCCCCCTTAACCAGAATATATATAATAGGCCGCCGGCGCCTCGATTGCAAATATAGGCTAGACCTGCTTATTCGTAGCCAACAAATTCGACAACTTTGCTGTCTGTTTCTGAATTGAACTGTATAAAGAATTCTGTCACCGATTACTATTATTTCCATTTAAATTCAGTAGTCGATGCAAGTGACAATATTTCCCAACTGTTGTCATTATATAAAAATAGCCGATCAAAGTTTTCCAGAATAAGTGCTTTTGTGAATCCGCTTTGAAAGTACAACTGAGGTCTGTTGTGTTTCATGTAGTATCCATTTGGAATATATATGGAAGACTGGAAGACAGACACACATGCAACGTGATATATGCAACATGGGGCTTATATAAGCTTAATACTGATGTTCTAACAATCTAGGACAGTTACATAATAGCTTACGTGTGATGACTGTAGGTTATAGTGTGAGGTATTCTGGGACACTATAGTTCAAGTGATATTGCTGTACGTAACATAACAAAATGAAAGATAGTTATTCATGCCACAACATAAACATATTGAAGTCATATGTTCATGCAGCAGTGCCTGGTACAAACCCCATTGTTATTTTAAATAGGTAAATACATTCATGTATATACAATAATTATAAACATTCCCCTTTGTATTGCCCTATGTTGATATTAACAGCATATTGGCGTACACAAATCGCAGCTTCAATCTACTTCCGGCAAACAATACATCAAAGGTTTTTATGCTGGTGTTCCCGTGGGTGAACTTTATATATATATACCGGTATATACGATCTCGCTACAAAAATAAAAACAAAAATAAAATACTTTAGATGTTACTCCTGTTATAGGCTGCCTATCAGTAGGCTACATTTAATTAATATTTTGTGTCATGCTCCAGCAAGGGTTCGAACCCAGGCCAGTAGTGGCAGTCGGGATAAACCTCCCAATGTTCGTATACCCACCGTAGACACATCCCTCTGGCCTGAGCACCTGACTCCTAGAGCAGTGTGTACAGCGATGCCCGGTGACCCCCGCCTTACACACACACTCCCCCGTCATCTGCATACAGTCGGTCCGTAGCGACCCGAACAGCGAACACCCGCAAGCTGACGGAAACAGAGGGGGGAGAGAAAACAAAAGGAAATCAGATTAAGGGGGAATGGGCGTATTTATTTGCTCATTTATATATCTTGTTATAATTTCTTAGTTTCCTCCCCAGACATCCATCAAGCTTTATAAAAAAAAAAAAAAAAACAAAAAAACAAGAACCTCCTTCAAGATGAATTTGTCCATTTTTCGATAAAAACAAAATTTCCAGCTGAAGGCCGCTTCCTCTTGAATTACAGGCTTGCTATCGCTCGCCAGGAAAAGATCGAAACCTAAATGACACGAAAAGTCTTAATATTGACAAAGAAATGGGACGAAAGGTCTTAAAATCACCAAACTAATGACATCGACACATTTATCATTACGAGATTTAATATAATCGACAGTAAGAAGGGGGTGTTACTTATATATATACTGTGTCTTGTTTGTTTTGTTCCTTTCTGTCCTCTATAGTAACTCTGAACTAGCCCCGATTTGTTTTGATCAAAATAGGACTTCAGAGGTTATCAACCCTATTGGATTATTAAGCCAGCACACTTAGAGTCAAGTGGTGGTCCCATCGGGTGGATGGGACTCGTTAGCCTTGGTCGGCAACTCATCTAGGTATTATACAAATCCGGGTGGATGGGACTCGTCAGCCTTGGTTGGCAACCTGTCTAGGGGAGTAAACCTGACACAAATCCGTACTGCTTACCTAAGGGTAAGGCAGGTTAGTGGATGGATTAGCCGAACACCACTGTAGAAAAATAGTGCTAACAAGATACACAGAGGGCCTCTGAGTCGGATGGATCCTAAATTGAGTGGTCAATCCTGTAAGTCCTTCACTAAACTGGCTCGGGTTGTCCCTCTCACAGGGAATAGGTCCGCTTGGGGGCATTCTGTGTATGGCCACCCTCGTAAGGGGAGTAAGGCGTCCGGCAATAGATAGATAGATAGATAGACTTAGAGTCAAGGATAATGACAGGACTGGAGCCCCTTTTCGAGAACTCCAGTCCCTTCTCCTAGCCCCGATACAAACCTACCTCACTATACAGTATATATTTACAGGTTCTTATCTCCCAACCAAGGCCGACACACACACACACACACACCAGGCATTTTGGCTCGAACATTCCTTGATTTTGGCACCGTAACTCTTTCAACTTTGGGAGAGGCACTCGTCACAGGCAGTTTTGCCTTTTGTCTCCCTCATCCACATAGAACAAATATATATACTGTATATACTCACGGGTACATCCTATGGCCCCGTCTGTAACTCTATGTAGGCCGTACTACCCAGGGAGGCAGCGGTCACAGTTCTTACCACCCACCCCAGGCCTACACACACACACACACACACACACACACACACACACACACACACACACACACACACACACACACACACACACACACACACACACACACACACACACACACACACACACACACACACACACACACACACACACCCGTCGCTGCACCACACACACACTAACACACACACACACACCCCTCTCTCTATAATATACTCACGGGTACATCCTATGGCTCCGTCCGTGACTCTATGTAGGCCGTAGTACCCAGGGAGGCAGCGGTCACAGTTCTTACCACCCACCCCAGGCCTACACTCACACTCACTAGTCACTGCATCACACGCCTCACGCACAGAACCTGCGGATACATAAACACAGGAATATCAGTATACATAATTATATGACCAATGTGGCATGGGAAACATCGTCCTGTTAAGGGAGGCTCACTGTTTTTTTTTTATCTTTCTCTCCTTTTCTCACTTTCCCTGGCTTGTATCCATTCGGCCCCATTCAGCCAACTGTTTTAAGACTTTTATCCCCATCCAGGTGTCGATTTCTTCCTAGCGAGCGATAGCAAGCCAGCATTGTATGGAGAAATCCGACTTCGCCGGAGAAATTTTTCTATCGAAAAATGTACAAATTTAGCTTGCTGTCAAAACAAAAATATATATGTGCTGGCTCGCTACCGCTCTCCAGGAAATTCAATTGACTCCTGGATGGGGGTAAACGTCTTAAAACAGTAGGCTGAATGGGGCCGAATGGATACAAGCCAAAGAGAGAGGGAGAGAAAGAGAAAAAAAGCGAGGTGGGCTCCCTTTAGGAATATCAGTATACATACATGACCAATGTGAAACGTCGTCCTCTTAAACATAAGCATCATAATGCTAAAGACTCCATTGCCTTGTTTGAAAATATTGATGTGGGCGAAATCTGTCCCATAAAATTCTCACATAAGATACTTCATGAAATTCGTGGATCAGGCAAATACCAATAACTTATTTGACACACACACACACACACACACACACACACACACACACACACACACACACACACACACACACACACACACACACACACACACACACACACACACACACACACACACACACACACACACACACACACACACACACACACACGTTTGTGTTGTTCTGTATATGAGTAAGTAAATAAATGTATATATGTACTGTATATCACTTACTCTCATGGTTATTTTATGATAATTTGTATTCTGCACATGCATCATTATTGTATTTATTTATTTTGTTTGTAAACTAAGCTTACCATCCTCATATCTGTACATCTCATGTTCATCCACTAAATTGTAAAATGTGTATTTTCAGCTCATGAGGCTGCCATTCTTTAATAAACCGTTTATTATTATTATTATTATTATTATTACACACTCTTACAAAGAGCGTTAAAACTCCTACCCCGTAACGAATATCATCGGTGTATACAACCACAGCCTGCTAACAAAATACTGTATCATAAATGTTGTTTGATAAAGAACTGAATATTTTGACCAAGATTTTTGTTATGATATATACGGCAAACGTAAAGCGTAAACAAACCATTTTCTTTTTGGTTTCCAGTCCCAGAAGAAAAAAACTCGGTGTTGCAAAAGTGCGCAGTGTAGTTGAGTTGTGGCTAAAAACATTTGTGATTTTCCATTACAATATTTAATTTCATATTTATGTCTAGTACTGAATCTTTTGAGATATATAATGCTAAATGTATGCTGAGAGAGAGAGAGTACAAAGGAGTACAAAGGAGTACAAAGGAAATCAAGCAACAACAGGTCTAGTGACCCTTCTAGGTTGCTTGTCCTCCAAAACACTGAGGATCAAGTGTCCAAACAGTGGTTTAGAGTGGGTAAGGGAACATTGGAAAGGGAACTACTGCCCTGCCACTAACGTGGCAGGACTAGGAAGTTAGTAGGGGACATATGGGTTAGTAACTGAGGGGAGGATAAAGTTATTCATTTACAAACGCAGTCAGTCGCGGGTTTGATGCGAGATATTTGTCTAGGCGGAATTTAAATGAATCAACGGTGCTGCAGTCTATAACGTCTCGTATCTCGTGCAGAGAGAGAGAGAGAGAGAGAGAGAGAGAGACGCTGGTATGAATGCGGATGAAGGGGAGAAAGGATTATAATATCATGCGTGTTATTGTGTTTGAGTGTGTGTGTATTTAAGTGTATGTATGTATGTTATTATTTGGTATTGTGTGTGTGTGTGTGTGTGTGTGTGTGTTTTCTATATGTATGAAGGAGACAAAAGGCAAAGCTGCCTGTATGTGTGTTCCAGTATATTTTTCCTTTGTATGTGTGTGTGTGTTACAGTGGTTTTGTTTGTGTGTGTTTATGTATGTTTGCTTGTATCTGTGAGTGTGTGCATATGTGATTATGTATGTGTGCTGTGTGTGCGCGCGCGCACGTGTGTGTGTGTGTGTGTGTGTGTGTGAACGTCTATGAGTGAATAGGGCCTACACATGTGTATCTACGTATGTGCATGTTTTTCAGTAAGCAAATAATCCGTTGCCGAGAAATGTGTCTGCACCAAGCATGTGGAAGGTACAACGTGCTGCTATACAGTATATAAAGTATATATATATATATATATATATATGTATGTCACAATAATATGAATGGATCGTGGATTGGCTTGCTTGAACAGATTTGCATAGATATGAAATTCTGGCTGTGAATATGAAAGAAAGCGGGGGACAGTGGTGGCGCCCGAGCTCTGGTGCTGGAATTACAATACACTAAAGGGATGAATTCGGGTTGGACTTCAAAACAACAACACACATTTACAGTAGAGTTATTATATATAATAGTATAAACCAAGAACAACACATATACAATAACTGAAAATAAATGAATGCAATGGGTTCGAAGAATTCACACTGGTTCAAGTATAGCGTTTTTCTGTTTTTTTAATACCAGTGTTGTCAAGCAGCTCAGATCCTGGTGTTATAGTCTATTCGCTGTAAGTAGGCGAGCAATCATGACCTCTATCCTCTGTAACTCAAAAAGGGCTAGAACAAATTGGCTGTAAATCTCCACATCTATTCCTTGACGGACTCTTCCCAAATGATAGAAATATTAGCCTGATTACTCTAGCCGTTTTTGAGTTACAGAGGTTAGAAGTCATGATTTCTCGCCTACTTACAGCGAATAGCCTATAGGATCCACCAGAGGTCCTGGGAGATGGCCCCCAGAGATAGCCAACAGTCGTTGCCTGGTGTGGGAGACGGAGCTTCTACTAACAACACAGTCCTTGACATGAGTAGCAGCGTCAATGGTCTCTCTGGGCCGCTCGAATGTGACAAGTCTAGTAATGTGTGGTTTGGTGACACAGATGGATTGAAGTCAGGTAGAATGCTGGTTGGTGACACTACAGTGGTGGTTGATGACATAGCATTAAGGGGAGATGGTTCACTTTTGGGGCGATTTTTGAATGTATTCATTATTTTTCTAGTTTCCTCCCTAGACCTCCATAAAAAAAAAAAAAAAAAAAAACATCCATTAGATCCCCCTTCTAGATTAATTTGTATATTTTTCGGTAGAAATTTTTCCCGGCCAAAGGCCGGTTCATCTAACATTACAGGCTCACTATCGTTCGCCAGGGAAATAATGGACACCTAAATAGCCGGAAAGGTTTAAATATTGACGAAGAAATGGGGCGAAGGGTCTTTAAATCGACTAACTAATGGGGCAAACATTTTAACATCTGAAAGCTAATGGGGCTAAACATGAGGAAGAAAGTGGTCCAGAAAACCGGCCCATCCCCCCTTAATTGTTGGTTGGTGACACAGCATGTTCATTAGCCCCTTCCCTACCGGCGACGTATTTTGTTCTTTATTCTGGCTACTATTAGACGATGTTATTAGCTTAAAAATGGCCTCTAGCAACTAACAGGCTTCGAACTTATCTCAGCTAACCTATTAGTGCCACAGATCCTCTTTAAACTGCACAAAATCGTTTAAATATAGCAAGAATAAAATTAAAAAGATGTCGCCGGTACAGAAGGGATTAATGGTGCGATATATACTTGGCCGGAGATTGGTTCAGGTTTCATTTGGTAAAGGTAGAGCGGATGCTTGGCTATTGCTAACATCTTGCTGTTCTCTGGTAGTAGTCATGACAGTTTGGTTGGTGTCCTTAGTTGGTGCATTACAGGCAAGAACAGCAGCCGTGAACAGGGGCAGCGGGAGGATCACATGCGAAAGGTAGTGCTAACAAAGTAAAAGGTAGTGCTAACAAAGTAAAAGGTAGTGCTAACAAAGTAAAAGGTAGTGCTAACAATGTAAAAGGTAGTGCTAACAAAGTAAAAGCTAGTGCTAACAAAGTAAAAGGTAGTGCTAACAAAGTAAAAGGTAGTGCTAACAAAGTAAAAGGTAGTGCTAACAAAGTAAAAGGTAGTGCTAACAAAGTAAAAGGTAGTGCTAACAAAGTAAAAGTAAATGTACGTAATATCCACTAGAGAATTTTTGTTTTTAGAAAGATCATACAAATAAACTAAAACACACAAATACCACACCTACTAATGTTACAAATATCAAATTAATTATAAATACAGATCCATTACTGAATATTACTGCAAAAGGTCCCAAGGGTAAAATCTGACTTTAATAATACAGCTAGGAAAGAGAGGGCTGGTTTAGTTTAGGGCTGTGTTTGGGTGCGTGGGGCCCGCTTCGAATTAGAATACACTGAAAGGATGAGCGGAGGTCGGACCGCAAAACAACAACATAAATATAGTTACAATATATAATACAGTTACAATATATAATACAGTTACAATATATAATACAGTTACAATATATAATACTATAATAACAACAACCACAATAAAATTAACACACAATATTATTCCCTTGTGTATAGTTGGGCACAGTCTTTGTATCCGCTCATTGGAGATCTGCCTCCATGACATTGAACACTAAGACCAAAGTAAAACTGTTGTTCGTAGAACCAAAATTAGCAAAGTGAAACTACCGGATTTCAGCTACCAACTGTGGCGGATCTTGCACCATGAGGTTGTTTTAAATGGGATGTAGCGGAATCGAGATGTAATGGATTCATCCACCATTTAATCATTACTATTATTATATATCAATATATGCATAAATGTAATAAACCCATATACGTAAATGACACCAAGGTGGTATTGATTATTGCAGATATTATAAACTTTGTCAAATTAGATGTAATGTTGTCATGTGTGATAATGGTCAAAACTAGGTTACATATCATAACCTCCCGGGCAGAAAGTGCGTGTGTGTGTGTGGGTTGGGTGGGGGAGTGGGGGCGGGGTGGGGGGGGGGGGGGGGCGGAGGGAGTCAATACGCTGCGTGCGAGTGATGTGAAGAGTGGGGTGGAGGGTGTCGTCCCCCACCCACCCCCACCTCCTACCCCCCTTCCCCCTCCCCCCTCCAGCCAGGCCTCATGGGAAAGTCCTTGTGCATCGTAAGTTTCTACCAAGTCTGTGGCTGTTTGCTGCCACCTGTTCTTGCGGCTCCACGAACTGCCTCACACCAATAGTACTTTTTACAACGCCCTGCCGGATATATATTGTCGCTGTCTTATTATATTTTCCAAGATTGGAACAATGTTGGCATTTGTAGCCTTCATGATAGAGTAGAATGTATTATGTATGATTTGCTCAGTGCCTGTTTGCCTGTACGTTATTAACCCTTTCAAGCTCCAATACGCGTTTCTGTTCGGTTTCTGGCTAATATTAGACTATTTTATTCAGATTAGTAACGGTATATGGAAGTCAGAGGGTTGATTGAGATAGTATTTATCCTTTTAATACCCACAGATACTTCCTAAGCTGCATAAAATCGTCTAATGATAGCCAAAATAAACTGCTGAAAACGCGTCAGAGCTTCAAAGGGTTAATACACGGCCATAGTTTTAATGTTAGACCTGTAACTTCTCTGATTATAATTATATGTTAACCCCTTTGGTACCGGTGACATATTTTTGTTTATAGTTTGACTGCATTTAGACGATTTTGTGAAGTTTAAGAAGGATATACAGTAGCTAAAAGGTTTCATTGAGATAGTCTGCATCCTTTTAATTGGTAGACGTCCGTTTTAAGCTGAATAACATCGTCTAATAGTTGGCAGAATATGATGAAAAATACATCACCGGTACTGAATGGGTTAACTTTGGGTTACACATCGACACCTGAATGGGGTGAAACGTTTTATAATCGCCAAACTAATAGGGTCAAACGTCTTAAGATCTCCAAACTGATGGAGCGAAACAGGGGAGATTAAAAAAAATGCCCCTCGCACCAAATAAGGCTAACTAAAGATAATGCAGGAGAGTATAACAGAGTAGGTCAAAACAAAAGCCAAGTATCAGTTGACAAACATAATGACCAACTTTGACATGTACACTTAGAACCTTCAAAAGTAGAGGAGTGTATAATACTATAGAGTATTGTAGGATGATGATGTAATTGATGAGTGATTGGTGCTTCTGCATGCTTGTGTGCTTGCTTTTTTGTGGGCGAACTGGTATGTGTTCTTCTCCTGTCACCTCTTTTCCTTTCTCGAGTCTTTTGCTGATCCTCCCTACCCCTTGTGGGAGCAAGGGCTGGCTACTGACTGACTGACTGACTTATTGTAGGAGTAAAGTGCCATAGATTATTATTTACTAAAATATAGTGAAATAGAGAAGAGAATGGTATAACAGTGAGTATAAGAGTAGTGAATTACAGAATAGTGCATAATAGCTAATAATAACAAAATGAAGAGCAGTATTAAAACCGTGCTTAATAGATGACATTAACAAAATTAATAGTAGTGAGTTATAGATAAAAATAACAAAATGAAGATAGTAAATTATAGATAAAAGTGACAAAATGAAGAGTAGTGACTAATAGAACAATGCATAATAGATACATGTTACACAATGAATACAACACGAGTAAAGCTAAATGCCTTACCTAGCTTGTGGCACCTGCAGGATTCAGGACAGCCATCTCTCTCCGGGCCCGTGGCGAAGTTAATGCTGTCCTGGCAACAACCCCACGTACTCTGGTGGCAGGAGTCCGGTTCTGGGGCCTCGATCACTGGGGAGGGAAGAGATTATAGTAGTAGTAAGAACATTAGTAGTTTTTATTGTAAAGGCAGTAGTAGAAGTGATAGTAGTGTTTTTAGTAGTTTTTGTTGTAAAGGCAGTAGTAGCAATTATACAATTTGTAGTTGTTTTTGTTGTAAAGGTAGTAGTAGTAGTAGTATTTGTTGTAAAGGTAGTAGTAGTAGTAGTATTTGTTGTAAAGGTAGTAGTAGTAGTAGTATTTGTTGTAAAGGTAGTAGTAGTAGTAGTATTTGTTGTAAAGGTAGTAGTAGTAGTAGTATTTGTTGTAAAGGTAGTAGTAGTAGTAGTATTTGTTGTAAAGGTAGTAGTAGTAGTAGTATTTGTAGTACTGCCTTGCCAAAGGAGGCAGCTGGTGGGAGGTTGCCTGTGCCTAGAGAAACCATCAAACTGTTGAAAACAAATCTGCAACCTATTAACTCTGAGAGTCGAGGCTGGAGGAGGATTTTGTTCTGCCGAACCCCATTATCTAAGACCAAATCACAGGTGGGATGATTTGGAAAAAGGGTCTCAGGACACAAGACAGTGTAGGACCCTCGATATCAGGGTGGGATGCACATGGTTGGAGAACAATCCTGAGCAGCACAGTCTTTGGAATTGCAGCGAGTGACCATGCAGGGCCCTGGCAGCTCTTGCAAAAAAGATGGACACCACCAATTGTCTATACAGTTTGTCTTCACAGTTTGTCTAATACCACTGGACAAGAATCCTGGGTGCAGACCAGTCGGGATGGGTGAAGTACATAATGGATGTGGTGAAAGATGATGTGTGATCAGTGGCTGGGAATCTCCAAGCAGGGGGTGAGAAACCAATTCATGCAATAAGAGAAATATATGATCAGGATGAATGTGAAACTGTGCTATTAGTGGATGCATCAAAGGTCTTTAACACTATCAACAGGAAGACAGCAATACATATCATCAAGGTAAAATGCCCTAGCTTTGCCACCTATGTAGAGAATACCTATAAACAGCCAGCAGTTAATTTCATAGTAAACAACCATATCACACAACATGGAACGGCATTGAAATCTATGGAGAGAATCTCACAAGGTGACCCCGTAGCAATGGCAATGTATGCATTAGGTCTTTCAGGATTGCGAACCTTGACAAGCAAGTCAAACAGGTGGCCTATGCAGATGATCTCACTGGAGCAAGAAACGTCACCAATGTCAAACTCTGTTGGGATCTGGATATTATTAGTATCGACTTGCTGGCATTTGGGTGGTATCCTATTCCGGGCCTTGACGTGCTTCCCCCCGGAAATAGGATACCACTCAAATGCCAGTAAGTTGATACTAATAGTGAAACTGGAACATTATGACAATGCCATGTAAGCTTTCCGGGATAGTGATGTGATAGTTACAAAAGATAGACAGCGTCACCTTAGGAAGGTGATTGGTACAGAATATTTCAAGAAACAGTACAGAGCGGAAAAGGTCAGAGAGTGGGTAAAAGAAATTGAACAAATGACCAACATCACAAAATGGAAACACAGGCGACTTTCATGGCTTTTATACATGGGGTCAAACATCGCTGGGCCGTCATGATGCGTATTATTCAGAACTAGGAGGGGTACCCGGCGTTGCCCAGGTTTAAATTCTACTACCATAATCAAATGTAAAGTACTACATATCGGATACCTAAATGAGAAAGCAAACTATTCGATGAATGGCACTCAGCTTAAGAATGTAAACAGAGAAACCGATCTGGGAGTAACATTATCGAGTAACCTAAAACAGAGTCAACAATGTTCAGAAGTTGTTAAGAAGGCAAACAAAATAATTGGCTTTATAGGCAGATCATTTGAGCATAAATCCAAAGACGTTATCCTAACCCTTTACAATTCCTTAGTCCGCCCTCTTCTGGAATGCTGCGTTCAATGCTGGTGCCCTTATTACCAAAAAGACATAAACAAGCTAGAACGAGTTCAACGTAGAGTTACCAAAATGATACCTAGCCTAAAGAACAAACCATACGAAGAGCGTCTTAGAGAATTAAATCTATTTCCTTTAACTCAGCGCAGATTAAGAGGTGACTTAATTCAAGTGTTCAAAATCATCAAAGGCATCGACAATATGAACTGTAGTAAGTACTTCACTATCGACCAATCTAATTACACGCGGGGAAACGGTTGCAAAATTATTGGTAAATCTTTTAACTCACACGAATCTAAGAATTTCTTCTTCAATCGAGTTGTCAACTTGTGGAATGGGCTTCCCCGAGACGTTATAGACTGCAGCACCGTTGATTCATTTAAATTCCGCCTAGACAAATATCTCGCATCAAACCCGCGACTGACTGCGTTTGTAAATGAATAACTTTATTTTATCCTCCCCTCAGTTACTAACCCATATGTCCCCACTAACTTCCTAGTCCTGCCACGGACATTAGTTCCAGGGCAGTAGTTCCCTTTCCAATTTTCCCTTACCCACTCTAAACCACTGTTTGGACACTTGATCCTCAGTGTTTTGGAGGACAAGCAGCCTAGAAGGGTCACTAGATCTGTTGTTGCTTGATTTCCTTTGTACTCCTTTGTACTTTGTACCATCATCAATCACTACTACCACACTCATTAAACGACGACCTCGATTTCGGCCGCTAAATTACCTCCGATTTTGGATCTGACCTCATCCGTACCCCCATTTTGGGGAGCTGCGAACAACTTTCGTTCCATACACCTTTTCGATCGGAGGCCGCCTCCTGCCCCAAACGGCCATTTTTTTCGCATTTTTTTCGCTCCCGTATACTACATAAGTTCTGCCGAAAATTTTATTAAACAAAAGTGTCTCTGATTTCCACTAAACTCGCCTAAAACCATCTCCAAAGCCTGGGCTTTCCAATGGTGCCCCACACTCCCACCTGGCACCATAACTGTGGGAGGAGATTAGTAACAAAGGTACAAAGGTCGGGTAACTGACAAACAGACAAACATTGACCTTTATTTATTAAGATGTGAGTCCACTACTTCAACCTTTAAAAGATTCCATTAGAGACAATCTCATCCCAGCATGGGTAAAATACCATAACCCAAGTGCAGCAGAATGGGAGAGGCTCGCACTTCCCTCATGATTGGGAGGGCTTGGAATCATCAATACCATGAAGAGGCAGCAACTGAGCACCATAACAAGACTGTCAACACCGAAACCAACAACAGTAGTAGACATGGACTATGAGGCAGCTGTGGCAGAGACTCGCATCCTTAATGGATTGAGGTAGCATGGTATAGACTAGTAGTATAGTAGAGTAGTATTTGATGTTTTTAACCGGTATACTGTAAAATATAATGGATGAATAATTATTAACACTTACGTTGCGGGCATATTTACGTATACCTACGCTATATTAGGGCTCATTCAGGCACTCCTAAATGAATAATCAAGTGTCTGAATGAAATTAAATGTATTCAGCCATACACTAGAAGAAAATAACTTCAAAATGACACCAGAACGAGCTTCGTAATGCGCGGGATTAATCCGCAGCGCTACCATAGACATCGGCAAATGTTCGCTAATAATGAGCAATGTCGCGCTATATTTGCCTTTGGCAGAGCTGCATAGGTCTCACGAGATATGGTTCTCAATCCTCGGTGAACCAGCCGCTGGGTTGGAGAGCGGACGGTGGCCTGTCTCGCTCCCGCTCACTCGCATTCGTCTCCTCAGGCTTTAAGAGGCTTTAAGGGCCTGTAAATTGCTTTAAATTGCCAGAACGCTCCTGAACGGGTCCCTCAGCCAAAGGGTTGACAAAATATTAAGGAATCCACGATGATGAGTCCGAGTGCGAACCTCGGAATAGGAAGCGGCTCCTTGACCATATACTGTAGTATCTTCTACAGTTAAGAGCAACACAAGCCTTGTTCTTGAATCCAGGCATAAAGGTTCAAAGATTCAAATGGGTGTAACCTTCTTAATGTTCACGACTGTACATGTTTGTATTGATTGAGGAAACAGAAATTTAAAGTTGTGAAGGTTGGAGATGACCTTTAAGCTTATACTGTAAATAGTATATATATATATATATATATATATATATATATATATGAATAATTTATAATTGTATATTCATATAATCATTGGATACTTTGATGGTAATTTACCCACCTATTCATGTGTTGTATTGGTTTATTATCATGAAGATGCCTTTAAATGGGTAGATCATTACGAACACGTTAATTACCCTTTCCTTACCCATTATGTAATTATTATGTTTTTTCCACCAACCAACTTCACCTCTAAACTCAATTAATGAAATCAACAAATACATGTGGCACTCCAAGGACTCGAACCTAAGATACTCACATCGAAATTCCGCGCACTTATGCATTACGCTATCAAGACAGTTAACACATACCTGCTGGTGAATGGTGAACCTGAATGGTGATGGGCTGGTCTATCAGAGTGAGAACTGAGCGATCTCTGCCATACCCATAGCTTACTCTGACTGTTCCTTTTACTTATATATTATCTAGATCTCAAGTGACGGCATCTCTTCCGTGGATTGACCTCCCAATCTACTAAGATTGGAAGCCAAAGCATCACATTTTTCCTTTGCCCCTCAACTTTCTCTTCATAATTGCTGAGGGGCACAGGGCCCTGGGTGGGGCTTTGGTTTTCCGGGCGTTTCCGCACCCTCCTCAGCTCCCCGCCATGGAATGGCTTCGGTCACCCAGGCTTTATTGTGGTCGGCAGGGAGGATTCTGTGGGGGCACTCAGTTATGGCCTTGGCCTTGCTCGGGGCCTTGGGGCTGTTCGGCCAGGCAGCTTGGGGAACAACAACAACAACAACAACAACACATACCTGCCACCCTGACGGAATAGTCCCTGCAGCATTTGGCAAATTCGTGGTCCCTGTGACAGTAGGTGCCTGGTGGACAGATGGTGCCACCGTCACCACAGTACAGGTCCTCTCCAGTTGACGGGTTGATCAGTGGCGCAGACCCGTTGCACGCCCGAGATCGTTGGGCGGCTGGGGAAAAGTGAGGCGCGTTAAGGGGGGTCACCGTTTTTTTTTTCTTTCTCTCCTTTTCTCTCTTTCCCTGGCTTGTATCCATTCCGCCCCATTCAGCCAACTGTTTTAAGACGTTTATTCCCATCCAGGTGTCGATTTTTTTTTCGCGAGCCAGCATTGTAGTGAGAAATCCGGCTTCGCCGAAAAAATGTTTCTATTGAATAATGTACAAATTTAGCTTGCTGTCAAAACAAAAATATATATATGCTGGCTCGCTACCGTTCGCATGGAAAATATTGACACCTGGATGGGGGTAAACGTCTTAAAACAGTAGGCTGAATGGGGCCGAATGGATACAAGCCAAAGAGAGAGGGAGAGAAAGCGAAAAAAAGGGAGGTGGGCTCTTTTAACATCATCATTATCAACATTGTCATCTTCATCACAATCGTTATCAAATCGTTCTCAAAATACACATACACACAGACATGGAGGTCAAGGATGAAAAGGTAAAATGTAATAAATATCTCTCTCTCATATGGTCTTATGACAGTACCGTAGGAATCTAGACAGGTTGTGCCACTGTCCTAACAGTACACAATCTCCCAATTTGAGAAGTTGATATGGAGATTGGGGCATGTAAATAAATTGTATTCCTTATCAAGAATAAGGTCGTGTTAAATTCTCATTTAAAGGTCAACATCCAGCTCTCTCGACAGGAATATAGAACGCCCTTCTCAAGATGTGTGGCTACGGCTGTAAGTGTCGATACAAGTTCATGTAAGGATATGTTTCTTTTTTCAATAAAGCACAGTTGCCGAAATATCGATAAGACCCAACTAACAATTGATCCGTAAAGGGTGATGATCATCATATTTCACCAACAAGTATGTAGTATACCGTACTGTACAGCTACGTCGACGTGGGTAAGCTGCAGAGCTAGTGATACATTACAGTTTGTAGTCTTAAGGGGGGTGATCTGCTTTTGTTTATCTCTCTGGGTTGTATCCATTCGGCCCCATTCAGTCTACTTTTTAAAGACGTTTATCCCCATCCAGGTGTCGGTTTATACCTGGCGAGCAATAGCGAGCCACCATATTTTGGGTAATGAGTTAGTGAGCTGACTAAATTTGTACATATTTCGATAGAAAAATTTCTCCGGCGAAGCCAGATTTCTCCATACAATGCTGGCTCCCTATCGCTCGACAGGAACTAAGACCTAGATAGGGATAAACGTCTTAAAACAGTAGGCTGAATGGGACCGAATGGATGCAAGCCAGAGAGAAAAAATGCAGGTTACCCCCTTAAACAGAGAAGACATACCTTCCCCTTACGTAAGCCGTAAATAGGACACGTGGCAAGCGGTTTGGCTAGGAAGGTGTGAAGGTTGACAGGTAGCCTATTACGAGAGCTTTAATCCTAAACTTTGACCGTCAACTTTTTTCTGGCAACATTTTGAAACTATTTGCGCTGGAATTGGAGAGAGAGAGAGAGAGAGAGAGAGATATATATATATATATATATATATATATATATATATATATATATATATATAAAGTATAGTGGTGTTGAAGTGTGGGTGTCAGGGTGAGAGTGGTGTCAAAGCTGTGCTGGCAGTAAGAGGGTGGTGTTACGATCAATTGAATTTCTGTGTTAGATTCGTATATATATATATATATATATATATATATATATATATATATATATATATATACAGTATATATATATGTCCGCCATTATAATTAGAGGCCTAGCTACTAGTACACTGAACCAAAGCAAAGGTGATTAAAGAATCCAGTACTGAGTAAATAGAGCCCAGGAAATGAAAGCGTTATGCTGCCAATGTTCACATTTCATGTCGATCCCTCTAACTTCCCCAAACCCTGTGATGATAGAGGCAAATCCTATATACACTCATATTCAGGAAACACAGGTCTGCAAGAAAAGTCGACGGAAATCACATTGCAGCCACTATAATCAGAGAGGCGGAATGGGCACCTGAGAATGACTACTTAATTTCAAAACCCGGGTTCTATCAAAGGGTTATGAGCGAACGACATTGTGTAATTGCAAGCCAAATTGAAAAATACGAGAACCGAGGAATTCCAAGGTTAGTGGTTGTCACGCGAGCTTGAACAGGGGGAACCTCGCATAAGCATATAAAACTCTTGCCTCTGGTGCGAATCTAACACGGAAATTCAATTGATCGTAACACCACCCTCTTACTGCCAGCACAGCGTTGCCACCACTCTCACCCTGACACCCACACTTCAACACCACTAATACTTTAGCATCATCACTTTGACACTACCATCACCCTGACACCACCATCACCCTGACACCACCATCACCTTGACACCACCATCACCCTGACACCATCTAACATTAATTTAAAGCTATCTTTGCCCTCACATAATATTACCAATAAATATCTAAACATGACTTAAGGTAATATAATAATGCAACATTTGAAAGGTTACAAGACCATAGGTTGAATTTGAGTCTATGTATGAAGTATTTTCCTAAAATATTGCATACGATAAAAACACAGTATGTCTCTCTCTCTCTCTCTCTCTCTCTCTCTCTCTCTCTCTCTCTCTCTCTATATATATATATATATATATATATATATATATATATATACTGTATATATATACAGTATATATATATATATATATATATATATATATATATATATATATATATATATATATACTGTATATATATATACAGTATATATACCGGTATATATATATTTTTTTCTATGTGATTGAGGGAGGCAAAAGGCAGAACTGCATATAGCGAGTGCCTCCCCCATAGTTGAAAGAGTGACAGGGCCAAAATCAAGGGACGATCGGGCCAAAATGCCTGGACACACAGAGTTTGAAGCAATTTAAGTCATAGGAAGAGGGAAAGACTGATTCTGGGAGAGAGTTCCAGAGCTCAGCTGTTGAGTAGAAAAAAGTTCGAGAGTAACGTTTCACTCTTGGGTTGGAGAGTTGCACAGAGTAGGGGTGGGATTAAGTTGCAAGACGGGTACCACGTGCCCTACGTAAAGGAGGTGGTATGCACTGGGAAAGCTCAGAGGAACACTGATTATTATAGTAGCGATAGTATAGCGAGAGAGATGCAACATTGCGGCGAAGAGAGAGAGATTGCAGAGAGTTGGTGAGTGGACGGGAGTTAATGATACGAAAGGCCTTCCTTTCAACTTTGTCTAGGAGAGCGGTGTGAGAGGAACCTCCCCACACATGTGTACAATACTCAATGCAAGGATGCACTATGCCCCTGTACAGAGCAAGAAGCTGTGCTGGGGAAAAGAACCCCCTAAGGCGGTTGAGCACACCCAGCTTCTGGGAGGCTGCCTTAGCAAGATGGTCCTTCCAAATGAGAGCAGAAGAAAAAGAGACACCAAGAATATTGAGAGAAGATGAAGAGTTGATTTTTGTATTGTTGAAGAATAAGGGATAGTCCGCTGGGAGACCCTGACGGGTAGATAGATGGAGAAATTGGGTTTTGGAAGCATTAAAGGTAACAAGGTTTTCTCTGCCCCAATTGGAGATAGTATTTAGGTCAGAATATAAGAGTTCTATGGCTTCATTACGTTTGTCGCCAAGGGATTGCTGGCTGGGGCGTTCTGAAAAACTAATGGAGTAGTGTAAGGTTGAGTCGTCTGCGTATGAATGGATGGGAATTAAGGTACAGGTATATATATATATATATATATATATATATATATATATATATATATATATATATATATATATATATACTGTATACATATATATACATATACAGGTATATATATATATATATATATATTTTTATACTCCTTGCCTGACTCGAACCACTGACATTCAGGACGAGTGTCCATGTTTTAGTTCACTACATCAGGGCGTGATAAAGGATACTTAACCTTTTCCTATTTATATCATTCTCGCCCAGTGCAGGAATCCTACTTGGAGAAAGTATTCCATTTCATGCACAAGTCGTAGGATCCATATTCCAGAGTATCGTACAGAGATTTTTACAAATATTCCCACGCAACTCATGCGAGTGCCTAGCATAGTTACCCATTGTCTTTAGTTTTGTGAGTCCTGCACCAGTAGGACACCTATGGCTTAGGTCAACTTTAGGACCAGTTATCGTATCATTCATTTGGAGTTTGCTTTATCGGGTTCAGGTTATCCCGAATATCTAGGCTAGGGATGTATGCACCCCCTAGTGTTTAGATAAAAAAGAGGTATGTGCCCCCTATTGATTAAACCGGCAAGTGCGATAAGCCTCACGGAAGTATGTGTATAGCGAATGTGATAGGCCTGACGGAAAACCCTTCCAAAAACCCCAGTGGCTCTCAAAACAAAGGAATATGTCATTTGGTAGTACTTCTTACCACTCATCCTCATGTGGCTCAACCCCCCCTTCCCCTGCTTCCCCACCTTATCCCCCCCCCCCCCTTCGGAAATATATCCGATAGTTGAAGGGGGCCCTCAACTATCGGCAATATTTCCTCATATTTCCCCCACTTATCGATTATTTTACACACAAATTTCTTTCACGCAGTTTCTTAAACACAAGTGAGTCACTTAGAGACCTTATGCAACACTGAGATCTCTCCCGCGGCACTAGTCAGTGTGTTGCGAGACGTTGCAGAGGGAGGATATATGTCTCTCGCCCTTCCGCCTCAGCATACGACCGGGCGACGAAATTATACGTTTTTCAATCACCAATTGCTATTCCTACTACTTTTATCGCTCTTCATGGTTCATATGTTCATCACATAAGTAAAATATATGCACATGGAGAAGAAATTATGCTTTATATGGTAAATATAACAAATTCTGACAGAATCGAAGGTAATTAATTTGCATATAACTACGTTCGTCACAGGCCAGTCTTGCGCTTCTCGGGTTAAATCAAGGGGTTTATATCATATTCCCCTAAAAGAACCTGGACAGCAGACTATTTCTTCCAGGTAGAGTCTGTTTAATTTTACTTGGGTTGCGTGGTGGAAAGTATTCTTACTAACGCAGTGCATATCTTTAGGTTATTGCTCTGACCCACACCTGCAATCGTATATATATATATATATATATATATATATATATATATATATATATATATATATATATATATATATATATATATATATATATATATATATATATATATATATATACTCTATATATATATATATATATATATATATATATATATATATATATATATATAAATACTGTATATATATATACATTTTTTACTTGGAATCTGTGTAATCAGGGATTTCAGGAAATCCCTGGTGGATTTATGATACCATGTCCTCCTTTCTGTTTATCCCCATTAGTTTTGATATTTTAATACGTTCCGCCCATTGTTTGGCGATTTTAATACCTTTCACCCCATTTCGTTGTCAATTGTTAGACCTTTCGTGCAATTTAGGTGTCGATTTATTCTGGCAAGCGATATCGAGCCTGTAATTGTAAGAGCAACCGGCCTTCGGCCGGGAATTTTTTCACCAAAAAATGTACACATTTATCTTGAAGGTGAGTCAAGGGGGTGTTTTTTAAAGTTTGATTGTAAGTCTAGCAAGGAAACAAAAACATATATGAATGAATAAATAAATAGACGAACAAATAATCACTACCCCCCTTCAATCGTTAGTATTTTACATTAACAGTCATAATACTGACCAGCACACTGATGGACGGGGACCTCAAACAGCTGGACCTGGATGTTACAAGCATGGAGCCTCATCAGACACTTAGACTCGTAGAACTCCATATCACTGCCACACACAGGCTCGTAGCGGGGCGGGGGCGAGCAGTAGAAGTCACACACACAACGAGCCCTTCCCCGGCCCTCTGAGTGGCACTGGGCCCCCGCCATACACAGGTGGGAGTGGCATGGGTCCTCGGGGCTCGTGGGTGGGAGGGGGGTCGGGTATATCACGTCTGGGGGGAGAGATAAGAACAGAAATGTTTGGATTGGTAAGTAACTAGGTAGATAGTAGATACATACAGAGAGATGAATGGAAAAATATATTTGTGGATGGATAGACTATGGCTAGGCAGACAGAGGAAGACAGGTGTTATATCTAAAATAGAACATTCAAATCAAAGTTGCCAGTAGTGAGTGTTTCATCCAAAATGGGAAGTGTTTTTCTTATGCAAGCTACAATTGAGTCAAAATGTCGGGACAAAAGGTTTTTGAAGAAAATATGATTTGAGTTAACCGTTCACACCGACATCTGGTGTGAGGGAACACAAGATATTGTCCACTAAACGGCCAACACCCAATATATATAATCTGTGTTCGTGTCCACTGATTCCTGGAAGCTCTACTGTTCGCCCATCAGAGGTTTGATGGGCAAAGTTGCCCTATGGGCAAAGTTGCCTTTAGTTGGCCTAAAGTTGATTAGAGTACATAATGATCTAGTTGAGAACATTTGCAATGGTGTGGCCTCACTATTGGTCTTGCTTGATCTCTCTGCGTCCTTTGACACAGTGGATCACGAGTTGTTATTGAGTGATCTTTATGATTGTGGTGTGCGTGACTCCGCTCTCTTGCTTCTTGGGTCGTACTTGTCAGGTAGATCCCAGAGTGTGATGGTAAATCAAGTGGTCTCGGACTCGACACCCCTGCAGTATGGTGTTCCGCAGGGATCAGTTTTAGGTCCTATCCTATTTATAATTTATATTAGCAGTTTGTCTCTTCTGCTTCGTGCACATAATGTCACCTTTCACTTTTATGCAGATGACACCCAGATTTATGTGAGAATCACAAATATAGTTGATATACGGAGTAAGATGGAATTGTTGATGTCTGATATCAAGAAGTGGATGAGAGCGAGAAAACTTAAACTAAATGATGGTAAAACTGATATTCTCATCATCCGAGGAAATAGAAGAGCTGATGATATAGTAGGTGCCCTCTCCATCAATGTGGGTGGATCTCAGCTGCGAACGGCCAACTCTGTTCGAAATCTGGGTGTATATGTGAACTCCCGATTAGATTTCAAAGAGCATGTAAACCAGATAGTTAAAAGTTGTTACTTGCACATCAGAAATCTCTATTTGGTGAAGCCGTTTATAACCAGACGTTGCCTCCTGACGTTGGTTCACTCATTGGTCTTCTCTCGTGTTGATTATTGCAATGCCCTGTTGGTGGGTCTTCCAAATTATATTTTGAAGAAAGTTCAGTCTGTTCTTAACAGGGTCGCAAGACTAATTTTTGGTGTTCCACCTAGAACTCCTACTACATCTCTTCACATAGAACTGCACTGGCTGCCAGTAAGAGCAAGAATAGAATTTAAGTTGTGTTTGGTGACTTTTAAGGTTCTCAAATTTGGTGAGCCTAGGTACCTTGCGGAGCTGCTCAGGCGCCCACCGGCACACCATGGTGTAGTTGTGCGTCATGACAATGACCCTTTTCGTCTTGATGAACCAAGGGCTTTCCAGCAGTCTTCTTTCTTTGAGAGGTCATTCTCCTACATGGCTCCGAGGTTGTATAACAGGTTGCCGCTGTCCATGAGACAACTGAGTTCTGTTGAATGCTTCAAGAGACAACTTAAGACTTTTCTCTTTGAGAGAAGCTATGATCTTGAGAGAGGTGTCATGACAGATGGCTATAGAGTTTAGGCTATTTTGCCACTGCTAGTGATTGTTAAATGTGTGTTGTATATAAGCCTTCTTTTGATGCATTGATTTTGTTCTTTTTTCTTTCTCTTTTCGAGCGCTAGTGAATTCTTCGGAAAAATTGGCGCTTATGAGAAATAAGTAACATGCTTATTATTATTATTTATGGTTTACTAATTATGACGAGTCTCGAAATTGTGACCCCTAGTTTCTGTTTAACTCAACGAGGGATGGAACAAATAGGCTGTAAATTTGGTTAGACCTATATACCTGATTGCTTCTTCCCAAATTGTAGATATATAAGCAAGATTGCTCAAATACTTTTTGAATTATGAAGGGTTGGGGGTTAGTGCAGTTTCAAGTCAAAACGGCCAGACCTCGAAACGGCTAACTATATTACACCGTCGTATAGTTGATTACAGTTCCGCTGAGAGTCGAAAACATGTAGTAGCTGATGTGTATTTGTAAGATCATCATATACTATATATATATATATACAAGTTATAAGAAAGAGAGAGAGAGAGAGAGAGAGAGAGAGAGAGAGAGAGAGAGAGAGAGAGAGAGAAAGAGAGATAACGTCTGGGGAGAACAGAGTCTTGTCTGGCGAGGACAACAGCATAACGCTTGAAATGTAAACTAAATTATACTGACTTCTAAGATAACAAGCATGTCAGGCAGAGATGTATTATATTATACTTTCACAGAGGATATTATATATATATACTGTATATATGTATATACTGTATACATATATATATATATATATACCTATATGTCTATATATATCTATATAAATATATATATATATATATACAGTATATATACTATATATATATACATATATATATATATACCGGTATATATATATATATATATATATTTATATATATACAGTATATATATATATATTTTTTTTCTATGTGAATGAGGGAGACAAAAGGCATAATTGCCTGCAGCGAGTGCCTCCCCCAGATTTCAAAGAGTGACAGGGCCGAATATATATATATATATATATTCGGAGATAGGGAGATAGGGAAACTCAAAAGTAGTGCCCCACCGTATGATTTCCTTTATATTCACTAAATAACTGTAAGCGTGTATTAAACCTAAGAGTCCACATGTTGAATCCATGTCATAAAATAGTGTTCGCCACGTGTTAATTTACCAAGCGTATCTTCAGACCACGTGTAGGCTCCAAATATACCTCATGACTCAGATATATTGATTTGTTACTTGTGTACTGTTGTGTGTTAATGCTGCATGTATTTTTATTGAATAAAATATTGTTTTCTACTATTTTTGTAACTCAAATTCTTGTGTTTGGTCGTAGTCTTATATCACTTGCTTATAATTCTTCCTGTTAAGTGAGACCCACAAAGACCAGATTTGTCCTAGCTTATTATAAAGGTTGATCAAGAATGATATCCGAAATCGAAGTCGTAAAAAACCCAACACATTTAACACAATATAAACATAGATATCATAAAGTGAACGATGCCAGAATACAAGATTGCATCGATTACCACTAACCAACCCGGCCCAATGCTACCAGTATTGCTGGCGTCCTTGCCATCTAGTATGCCCTTGGTGGACACCCTGCCACAATATCTCCCCTGCCAGAGACACCAAGATGAACCTAGGTCACACGGGAAATATAAATAGTCTCCCCCAACCGCTATCATCACAAGGAACGGAAGCAGACAGTCTTACCTCCACAACCAACCAACAGAAAACGAGAGTCTCCACTACCTGCCCCACCTCACACTAGCCCTACAATTAACACCTCCATGATAGAGGGGCTCACCTATGGCCCTATCATAAGGACCACCCCTGCCCTTCTTCCCCGTAAGCCAGCCCCTACTGATCGACACCGAAGAGTAAAAAAGGCTAGGATGTGGAAAATACTTGGCAGGTCACCTTTAGCAATTACTCAGGCTGGAAAGAGAGCGCTTACTCAGTTTCTCCATTGTACTATGCTCACCCAGGTGGAACAACCAGTGTCGCTTACCCAGGATACTGGTGCAGTAACACCTACCCAGAGTATTGCAACTTTATTATCCCCTAGGCACACAACACCTTCACCAAGCCAGCCACCAGCCTAGCATAAAGAAAGTGAGAATCAGGCGCCACGACTACCAAGCCTGACGACACACGAGAAGTACCGAAAAGGAAGGAGGCAAGAGGACCAGGGCCTACCCGAGACACCTGGAAAGACTATTCTTCTGAGATAATGGAGCATTGTACCGTCAGCTAGTATGGTTGTTTTTTATCTTTGAGATCACTATCTAACGATTTAACTTCAATAATACACACAACTGTCCCCTTCCCTATAACGATACGAATATACAGTATGTGTTATAGATATCTGAGATCTTTCGACCTATAATATTAAAGATATACAGTATATTCCTACCTTCACGGATAAGATCTTATTTAAAACACCACTAGAATATACATTAATTTAGCTGCCTTCCCATGATCCACACTCTCCTTTCCATATCTGTGTCCTGCCTTATATTATAGGTTTTGCCTTGTTACCGAATTATATATGTATGTATCCACTCTATAAATATTAATTACAAGCATTTACATGAATCACCTTTATCATACCTGTTTGCACTTCTTGTGTAACTTATATAAAACTATATATACCGTGACTGTGTACTCTGTTTTAGTCTTTGTCCTCCAGTTACATAAGATACACTGCACACCTAAAAGATTATTAACTACAGACATAAAATCCGTGGCCTTTTAAAAATAATATAATTTTAGTTTCCATGACTGAGTCACGAGATTGGCTGAGCGTCTTACCCAATCGCGAGCTTAGATAAGCTCTCACGTATTCCCAGCTTATCAAGCTCGTGATTGGCTAATACGCTTAGTCAAACTCGTGACTCAGTCACAGAAACTATAGATATTATTTTCTTATCTATTCCTGTTCAATTTATAGTATCTAAGTTAATATAGTTGTATATGTGTTATTTGTTACGACTTCGATTTCGGATATCATTCTTGATCAACCGTTAAATTGTACAATTATTTGTAATTGTACACTGTAAAGAATACAAACGAAATAAAGACATTATTTCAATTAACCGGGCAAATCTCAGCCCCAACGGCCAATCATATGTTAGAATAATGGGCGTGGTTTCCTGTAATTTTAAGAATTATTATACTCTATAGAAATACTAATGTTGAAATAATGGAGGTGGGACTCTAACTTTTCATGGTGACTATACAGACCAGTTGGAGTGATGAGAGAGTGACTTGACGGTAAGTTAAGAACTGAGAAGCCTGTACAAACCGAAAGGACACACAGACACAGACACACACACACCCACATATATATATATACACACACACACACACATACTGTATATACATACATATATACATACAGGGGAGGTGTGGCAGAGTGGTCTTGCCACTGGACTGGTAATCCAATGGACCCGGGTTCGAATCCCAATATGTCAATGGGAAGAAATTATTGGGATGGAATTTGTGCTGTACCTAGTTTCAGCGCATTACCACAGCACACCGAAATGCCAAAACAAAATATCCTCATTGTTCCCTGATTAAATAGCACTGTATGAATATTCCCATATTCAAAATATTCTACAGGGGGCAATGCCTAGTGAGTTAATTACTCAATAGATGGCGTTCTGAGAGTGAGGGTCCGAGCCTGGGGAGTGAGACTGTGAAGCGCAGAGGCGAAGCAGCTTCAGAGATGGAGTTGGGTTCGAGCCGTGAAATAGGTGCTTCGCATGTCTCACTCCCTAGGCTGGAACAAGACCTCACGGGCCTCACCGTGTTCAGCGGTAAAGTGTAAAGGCTATCAGCCTATGCCCGAGAGGGAGTAGTTGGAATATAAAAAAAAACACACACATACACACATGGCCTCTTTCCCTCTCACATACACAGGCACACATATCCACTCACGTACACATTCTCTCTCTCTCTCTCTCACACACACACACACACACAGACACATGGCCTCTTTCCCTCTCTCATACACAGGCACACATATTATCCACTCACGTACACATTCTCTCTCTCACACACACACACACACACACACACACACACACACACACACACACACACACACGAGCACAGGCGCACATACGTTGCTAGGTAATGCTCACAGTGTGATGAATGTGATATATGGTAGGTTGTGTGGAGCCTAGCAACCATAAGGGCGAATTAATACTTCCTGGAGCACACATTTTTTTTTTTTTTTTTTTTTTTTTTCTATATTCAGTAATTAACGGGAGGCAGACCGTTTTTCTGGACCCCCTTCTCCCTAATATTTAGTCCCACTAGTTTTGAGATTATAAGACGGTCGGCCCATTAGTTTGGCGATTTTAACACCTTTCGCCCCATTTCGTTGTCAATTTTAAGACCTTTCGTGCCATTTAGGTGTCAATTACTTCCTGGCGAACGATAGCGAGCCTACAATTTTAAGAGGAACCGGCCTTCGGCCGGGAAAATTTTCTACCGAAAAATGTACAAATTTATCTAAAAGGGGGGTCTAGGGGGCTGTTTTTCTGAGCTTGATGGAGGTCTAGGGAGGAAACTATAACAAAATATATGAATACATGAATTAATAGACCAAACAAACAGCCAGCCTCCCTTAACCACTTGCGAATTTCAGGCTATAAGGAAGTTGGAGCCGTAAACATCGATATTAGACAGAAATATGCAATATTAATGTACGTTTCTGATGGATAAAAGTGTGTTGAATTTGGTTGTATGTATTTATATATGTACTAAGACCGTATTTATATATGTACTAAGACCGTATTTATATATGTACTAAGACCGTATTTATATATGTACTAAGACCGTATTTTAGCTGATCATTCTGTTAAATATCGTTATCCACAGCTCCAACTTCCTTATAGAACGCAACTCGCAAGTCGGCAATTAGTTTAGCAAAGTCAGGAATTCGGCTGGCTGACTATACTTGGTTTCACTTCATCTAAATTACAATGTTCTTATATCAATTACTCAACTAATGCGAGAACATTAAAAAGAAGTATGGAGTATAATTAGGAAAACTTGATATTTATAGGATGCAGGTGTATAATAGTTGCATATAGTTGCATATAGTTGCATATAGTTGCAATAATTATCGAGAAAACAGTTGGTAAGAGATTCTATTTAGCGTCTGATGAAATTAAACCGACTATAGTTGTATTTGGTATTGACTTTCAGGATTAGTCTATGGATATATTCACTTAAGAGACCTCTGTGCACCTCCTCAACCTGTCTATACCCCCTCGGCTTTAACTTTAACTTTATCCTGAAACCATTAAGAGGGCTCACCTCGTTTTTTCTCTCTATGTCTCACTCTCTCTCTCTCTCTGGGTTGTATCCATTCAGCCTACTGCTTTAAGACGTTTACCCCCATCCAGGTGTCAATATTTTCCTGGCGAGCGGTAGCGAGCCAATATATATATATATATATATATATATATATATATATATATATATATATTTATTTATTTTTACACCAAGCTAAATTTGTACATTTTTCGATAGCAAAATTTCTCCGGCGAAGCCGGATTTCTCCATATTAATGCTGGCTCGCTATCGCTCACCAGGAAGAAATCGACACCTGAATGGGGATAAGCGTCTTCAAACAGTTGGCTGAATGGGGCCGAATGGATACAAGCCAGAGAAAGAGAGAAAAGGAGAGAAAGAGAAACAAAGCAGGTAACCCCCATTAAAGCCAACTTCTGAAGTATTTGGGATAAAATAAAGTATGGTATTGTCTCGTTTGCGTTTGATACTGATTCAAATGGTTGATTCGCCATTTATGCTCTTGCCTAGACAGTGTGTACAGTACATGAGTTATGCAACACCTGACAACATGGTATTAAAGACGCAAGAGGAAGAGTCAGAATACGTGAGTTGGAGTCGAAACTATGGATATATATGTCTCTTCAGTCTCCCAGTCAAAACAACACTCGATCCTTCCATCTCGTATGTTGTTGTCTTACCTACACTGTATATATATGTATATGTATATATATATTATATATATATATATATATATATATATATATATATATATATATATATATATATATATATATATATATATATATATATATATGTGTGTGTGTGTGTGTATCTGTAAAATATACAGAGAATATCTGGCAACTATATTGCCGAACATTCTCTGTAAAATTTAAAAGATTCTCTAAATAATGTTGTTAATTTAACAGATGTAATTTGTTAATTTTGACAAAAAATCATGTAATATTTACAAAATTATAGCAATTATATGGCTTCGAACTATTTCAATCCACCCTTTTAGCAACCACAGATCCTTCCTAAGCTACATAAAATCGTCTAAATATACCTCGATTAGAATGTAATAGACGTCGCTGGTACAGAAAGGGTTAACTCCTTACCTGACCTTTGACCCAACCTTTCCCTGCACAACCCCCGCCTGTGAACGGCCTATTGCGTGTCCCAAAACTAAAACTATGAGACACTTGAATGTGTTAGGCAAAGCGAAACCCAAAATACCTGACTAAAATATTAATAATTCGTACGCGATGGTCCAATTAGTATATTGTACGCGGAGTTTATCAAAATACTACCCACGCATATGAGTATAGAAATATGAGCAAATTAGTATTAACATTAACGACAATTGAGGCACGGTAAATTATGATACTTTAGTATGCAATCTAGCTGTACGTGTTGTTGCGACTATTTTGTATGTATGTATGTATGTTCTTACCTGTAACGATGCCGCCAATTTCGTCACACTCGCCGAAGAAAAGGTAGTTAAGGTCTTCGTTCTTCTCACAAGCAACCTGGGGACACAGAAAAACAAATATTATCCATCTATTCTACATACTAACAGTTAGTCCAGAGTAATGTTGATCCTGGCTAATTTTGACTAGTTAGATGTATTGAAAACGTCATTCTCCATTCATAAAAATGAACTAATTAGCGAATAATGCTTAACTAATTTTTAGTGATGACATGGAACATAATTCTACTTCTTAAGAGTAACATTCCACGACTATTTAATCAACACTAATTCAGAACTAATATTAGAATATTTCATGAATATTTCATAAATAAAGGACGCAATTTGGTATAAGGATTTGTTAGTAAGAGCTTTGTGTATTTGTTAGTAAGAGCTTTGTGTATTTGTTAGTAAGAGCTTTGTGTATTTGTTAGTAAGAGCTTTGTGTATTTGTTAGTAAGAGCTTTGTGTATTTGTTAGTAAGAGCTTTGTGTATTTGTTAGTAAGAGCTTTGTGTATTTCGTTCCTCCTTTCTTTTAGTATTATATTTCTCTCTCTCTCTCTCTCTCTCTCTCTCTCTCTCTATATATATATATATATATATATATATATATATATATATGTGTGTGTGTGTCTGTGTGTGTAACAATAGTGTAGATCTCGCGACTAACCGCAATGATTAATCCAGACAATTTATTGACAAATGTGTGTTTTCTTTGTTTTGTTTTGTTTTGTTTTCTATGTATAGATATTTGAACACAGCCATTGGTAGACGGGCTTAGATTTAATGATAGTTATAATGTGTTTATTATATTATTGACACACGGTTTATGATTCGTTTAGTTTAAAGGTTTTTCATATCAATCATACGCCAATTAGCTTTTAAATTAAACGCATTTATCATAACAGTTACACGCCATTAAAATTCTGACACCTACCATTAACATTGAAATAAGGTAATATAGCTAATTTATATCTTTTACATGATATGCACTTACAATACCAAAACCCATTGAATACACATGCTACATAACATGCAATGAGCTGCACATAGCAAAACTTTCTACGCCTATATATTACACGTATATATATTGACGTCATAATGATGTCAATGGGCCTTTAAAGCTAGGGCCTGAAACTCTATGCCGGTGTTTTCTAATGTGAAGGAATGTCGGCTACAGTCATTATTGTCTACAAATGTACCACTTGCCCCTTTTTACCCACTTTACAATTGACAATAATCTTGTTAGGTAATGCAGTGGAAACAACTTCGGGTGCCTTACTTGCAGTGTACACTCTAAAACACTATTTCTGGCCTTTTCTGATTCCTTGAACTGTACTAATGAAACTCCAAGACTTATTATGGCCCTTTTTAATGCCTTGAACAACTCAAATGAGCCCCCGAAATGCACATACTTATTACAAATAGAAATAAAATGCAACAAGGGACTGGAGTTCTCAAAAGATGGCTCCAGTACTGACGCTAGATATATAGATAGATATAAAGATATATAGATAGATAGATAGATAGATAGATAGACAAACCTCCGGCCCTTGTACCCACCTTCCGCATGACACACTCGTTGCTGTAGGTGATGCGGTCGGAGCCACACACGGGTTCTCTCTTGCTAGGGCAGTCGGTCGGGCAGATACACCGACCTCCCTCACACCGGGCACCGAACTTGCAGTGGACATCCAGGCAAAGGTCTACGGGAAGGAAGAGGTTCATTATTGCCACTATACAGTTTCTATTATTGTTGCCATTATAATTGTTGGTTATAGTGCTTTTCTTCCTTTGTTGTTCTCCAAATGGTTGCTTGCGTTGTTTTATGTTAGGGATTGGAGTAGTTTGGTAATTATATGACTCAATCAGTTGTCGATGTTTTCTGGGTGTGTGATAACAAGCCTGGAAATTATGATAAACTGGTCATAGGCTGGGACCATTTTTTTTTTTTCTCGAAAAAATGTATAAATTTAGCTTGTAAATGGATGTGTGTGTGTGGGTGGGTGGAGGAGGGGTGGGGGGGGGGGGTTCCTATTTAGCTTGAAGGGCTTCTGGGGAAGCGGTTTTTATTGATTTATTTACTTATTTTTGGTACTTTATTTATATTAATTTATTGTCTTTGTTTAGCTTATGAGGCAAGCTATTATATAATTGGTTGAAACTAGTGAATACCTACCACAGTTTCCCTTGTGTGTCGTGGTGAGCTGCTGTTGGCTGGAACAAGAGGCCACCTGGAGATGACACTCGGAGGAGTAGGTCTTGCCGTCATTCCCGCACACATCCCCGCCCAAGGCCTGAGGACACCCACACGGAGGACACAGTTACTATAGTCTATTCGCTGTAAGTAGGCGAGAAATCATGGCTTCTATCCTCTGGAAGTTAAAAAGGGTCTTAATATTGGCAAAGAAATGGGGCAAAAGGTCTAAAAATCGCCAAACTAACGAGGCGAATGTCTTGAAATCTTATGGACCGTAAATTCCCACACCTATTCCCCGTCTGACTCTTCCTAAATGGTAGAAATATGAACTCAATTACTCTAGTAGTTTGTGAGTTATGAAGGATAGAAGTTAAGACCTCCCCTGCTCATTCCAATTTTACGTTTTATAAATGACAACAAACATATTTTACAAAACGAAACATTTACTCCTTTTTGGTAGATTATAGACAGTCAATTTGTGTGGTTAGATATTTGTAGCATATAAGTTGTTTGAAAGGTCATGTTGGGTTAAACGTTTTGTCTGATAGTATAACAATTTAAGGCACTTACCATATTACCCCTTTAGTACCCTCGAACATCATCTATACGAACATCATAAATGCAAATATTCAGTGGTTAAGACATAACTAAAATATTTAAAAATGGCGCCCATAACTCCGCCAACTTTGTCCAAATAATGTGATCAATAGCTTGAAATGTGCCACAGCTGCTCACTGCGGCCATCCAAAAGCTCAGAATTACCCATAAAGGTATAAAGGTATGGGTGTTAATTGGCGCGGATGGACCCAGACAAGGACTTTGGTTGGTCACAATGCCCCGTTTCCAGTTAGGACTTCAGAGGCTATCAACCCTTTTGGATTATTAAGCCAGCACACTGTAAGTCAAGAACAACGTCAGGACTAGAGCCCCTTTTCGAGAACTCCAGTCCCTTCTTCCCGTTTCCAGTTTTCCGTCACACGATTTAGAAATAATGTCGGATAACGTGAAAGTCCCTATTCAGTCTTTGAAACAATATTGAACATCTTTGTCCACAATTAAAACATTAAACTCATTACATTTAAGATATTCTGCCTTAATTTAACTTTCTGAAGCTACACCGTACTGAATCACATCGAGTGTACTGTACTTTGTTTATGGTCATATTGTGTAACAGACACTCGTTACATATTCAAGGCATATATCCTTGTTTATCCTGCAGCTAATGTTTAGTCGTTTATACTGTTGAAGGGGTAACAATGTACCACTAAGAAAGTATTTCATAGTGTAACTTTAATGTGAACCTACCTGAGAGCAGTTAGTGGGACAGGAACAGCGCCCCACCCCCTCGGAGTCCACCTGACACGCCCCAAACTTCCCGCACTGCACCTCCTTGCACGCGTCTGGGGGCATGAGCAGGGGCGTGAGGAAAGGTTAGATATAGTAGCCCCCCCTCCCCCCCCCCCAGGATACCGTGACACGTTTCATAATTATAATCTGTCTCGTGGTGCGATGCATAAGGTGTTGATTTTCGGTGTGAGCGTCCTGGGTTCGAATCCACGGACTGCCACATGTGTTTGTAAATTTTATTAATCGATTTTAGGAGTATAGTTGGTTGTTGGAAGGAACATAATAATTAAACGATTTTATATAGTTCAAGAAAGCTCTCTAAGAATCAAAGGGGTAGACCAATCTCAAGTAACCTTCTGATTTCAATATACTCTTCTTAATCTGAATCTATCTATTGTATCTATTGCCAGACTCCTTATTCCCCTTAATGGGTGTGGCCATACACAAAATGCCCCCAAGAGGACCTATCCCTTGTAAGAGGGACAACCCATGCCCGTTTACTGAAGGACTTACAAGATTGATTACTCAATTTAGGGTCCGTCAGACTCCGAGGCCTTTTAAAATCGTATAATTATAGCCAACAGATAAATATGCAATGCGTCCTCGTATCCTGAAAGGGTTAATTACCCAATTATGCACTAGATATCTTAATCCCTTCAGCATAATCACGCCGTTCTTCCTTTATTCTGGCAAACATTAGACGATTTTATGCTGTTTAATACGACCTTTAGAAATGAAGGTGTGCAAGCTATTATAATACACCCTTTAAGTCTCCCAGATTCTTAGTTAATAGACTAAAATCGTGTCTCGTAAACTAAGAGGGTAAACATCGCGAGGAACAGTCATATTACTTTCTTAATTATAGAGCTGTGATACGATATTGTTAAACTTACTTATCATCAACTATTACCACAAACTATTGACCTGATTAAGGTATGTAATAGTTTGTTATTTGGCAATTAAGGAAATGTTTCTCCCCCAGTAGGAGGAACAGAATATACAGCGTATAACTTACAGGAAATTAACATGATAGTTTATAGTACTTCTATCTGCAGGTACCTTTCTAAGAAGTTGTATTCAGTGTATACTCCTCACTGATCTCTGAATCATACACACACACACCCTGCGCCCCGAACACCCCAAGTGTTTATTTATCCAGTGTAAATCGTGTTTTTCTTATTGTGTGTGAAAAATACAATTTATATCTCTCTCCAAACTCCTGTGTTAGGAGAGCAGTAAAAGAAAAGAGCGGGGGAGAAGAGAAATGGGCAGAAGGCGAGAGAAGTTAAAAGTGATAAAAAAGATGAAGAATACCTCCCCTTGGCGTGAAAGGATAAAACTACCTGAATTCTAACTGAGGGCAATAACAACAACAACAACACTACTACGAATGAAAATCTGCTAGGCTATATGATTTATAGTCTTCATAGTTTTGAATGTATTTTATGCACTATTATATCTTACACAATACTTGTACCAATCCATAGTCTGCCAAGGTATCTCCAATACCTAAACGGGAATGATGAGGTGTGTAATATGGATTCTGTTGGACAAAACACCTAAGAAACGGATTTTGAAGATGAGTGAAAAGAAAACAAGTAGTTGAGAGTGTAACTTGATGGTAGGGTCAAACATGGTATGTAGTATTGTTATGTTGACAATACTGCCGACTGTCCGGTGACCGTAAAATCAACGCCAACTTTTTTAACAATGTGGGATAGAATAAGAAGTGGAAAGTATTGGCAAAGGAAGACAGATAAGTGTGAATAAAGTTTGATCCTTATTATACATACTGTAGATATCGATGGGGAGCGTCAATCGTACTCCAAAATAATACACACATGAACATTTATTATAGTACCTCGTGTTAAATAAAAACATTGTAATTGCTTTTAAATGTCGTGATGGAAACCTGTAACCTTAAAAGATAAGAACATTAATTTGATAAACCTGTTAGGCGAATTGAATAGAGAGTTTTTGTTTTTTATTTTGTTCTATGTGAGTGAGGGAGGCAAAAGGCAGAACTGCCTGTAGCGATTGCCTCTCCCAGAGTTGAAAGAGTGACAGGGCCAAAATCAAGGGACGTTCCAAAATGCCTGGACACCCGGAGTTTGAAGCAATTTAGGTCATAGGAAGAGGGAAAGACTGATTCTGGGAGTGTTCCAGAGCTCAGCTGTTGAATATAAGAAAGTCTGAAAGTAACTTTTCACCCTTGGGTTGGAGAGTTGCACAGAGTAGGGGTGGGATTGTGTTGCAAGACGGGTACCACGTACCCTACGTAGAGGAGGTGGTATACACTGGGAGAGCTCTGAGGAACACTGACTATTATAGTAGCGATAGAATAGAGACTCAACATTACGGCGGAGAGAGAGAGAGATTGCAAAGAGTTTGTGAGTGGACGGGAGTTAATGATACGAAAGGCCTTCCTTTCTACTTTGTCTAGGAGTGTGGTGTGAGAGGATCCTCCCCACACATGTGAACAATACTCAATACAAAGACGCACTATGCCCCTGTACAGAGCAAGAAGCTGTGCAGGGGTAAAGAACCCGCTGAGGCGGTTGAGCACACCCAGCTTCTGGGAGTTATTAAACATGAACTGATAATTTTCAGGGTAAACAACTATCATTATGATAATGTATAATTTCTTATCAGCGATGTATACAAATTAATAGCATTGATCATAAATCAATAACAATCGTTGAATTAGGGAAACTATAATATAAGAGGTTCACAAACAATACAAATGGATATACAGCCAAACTTCCCCTGAGTGAAATATAATTAAGGATATTGACAGTGTGAACGCCTGAACTACTGCATCAACATAGTGGCAGCTTGGAGGAGGAGGGCAGGAGAGTTACGGTTTGTCAGACTTTAAAGCTTTCAATAACCTTAAATTATACTTCACTCAGAGAAAATGTGGGAGAAAACATTTTTGTTATTGTAAAAATGTACAATCACGTACAGTAATAATTGATATAACCATTGTTAACCGATTATGATATGAAGATGCTAAGTTTTGAAACATTGTCTTGAGCTACATAAGAGGAGTCAATAAGTTTCCTCAATCTATAAAAACTTTAACCCTTTCCCTGTGGGAGACGTTCCCAAACGTCATGGTAATTTACAGCAACCTACAGGCTTTTAAAGCCTCTTAACCATTTCTCTGCGGGCATATTTCCGCCATATTAGGGTTCATTCAGGCACTCCTGACTGATTAGGCAAGTGTCTGAATTATATTAAATGTATTCAACCGAAAACTAGACGAAAGTAGCTTCAAAATGACGCCAGAACGAGCTTCGTAGGTCGTGGGGTTCACCCGCAGCGCTACCATAGACATTTGCTAAAATTAGCAATTCTCGCTAATTTCTCACTACATTTGCCTTTGGCAGCACTGTATATCTAGCGAGAGTCTGACTCAGAGCCTTCAGTGCCACAGCCGCCTGGCTGGGAGAAGGACGTGTGGCCTGTCGCGCTCCCGCTCCCTTGCACTCGATTTACAGGCTTTAAGAGACTTTAAAAGCCTGTAGGTTGCTGTAAATTGCCATGACATTCGGGAATGTCTCCCGCAGGGAAAGGGTTACATTTTTTTTTTTTTTCATGATATATTGTTTAGGAATGAGAAAACAAAATAAATCAGGTAATAAGCTACATGTAATAAGATACATGTAAGTTTATCATAAGCTAGTGTACAAGCTACTTGTGCAGGTAATTGTACCCAAAGTTTATATACATAGAAGAAGTTAACTCACCGAAGTAATATTGGAACCTCCGACATCCAGTGTGACGTCACGCCTGGGACAGTAGGACCATATTTCATATACAAACCTGAAGAATCTAAGGATGTGTGGCTTTGAAAAGCTGAATAACATGTCTTTCATTGGAGTATACTATATTTAGTTGCGATTAAGTCTAATGACAGTATCTTGTGAGCTTGTCACCACTGTAAGGAGTCATTATTATATCATTTTCGGGATAAAATCGTTGTATAAATATCATAGCCAAGGTCTCTGCATACTGTCTGCATGCAGTATTGGCCAGTCATCAACTCATCATGCTAACCTATTGTGTTCCATAATGAGGATTATGGTGAATTGTCTTAAAAATGGGTTAATGTTGCGCTATATTGGTCATGGGAGTGTTTACTGTGTCATAAGATAGTGAAATATAAGCGGAATATACGTGGTGGTAGAGGGCGGCGCACATTAGGACAGCTGGCGCATACGATAATTTAAGTGTGTTAATTTTTATTTTCCCATTAACCTTCTCCCACTAACACATGATTGCCTGAACAGTATAAACTTCCTTTAAATGTAGTCACCACAACGTACCCCGGGTACATGCAGTATGATTGTACTATAGGTACTGCACAATTGAAAACAGAACAAGAAAACAAAGATACTTTGAAATATGGCAACACCGTCTAAAGCCACTCGGGAACACAGACACACACGAACCCAGTTATTATGACCGACATATTCTTTAATTTGTTTTCTTTTTCACCACTATCATGAGTACCTAAAAAAATTCCAGCTTTTGTCTGGTTTAATTATTATAACTTTCACCAGCATACAATAATCGAGCTGGGTAATATATTAAATGCTCTATAAGAGAGTTCGCTATGACAACTGTGCTTTCGTCTGCGGGAAGGCATGGCCGCAGCCGCTATGCCCTGACATTTACACCGAATCACGATTCTATTTCGATGCATTTCAAATACTTTGAAGATAAAAACTATCCCAACCAACGTAACCAAACCTAATTCAAGACATACAGTAAACATAAATGGACATATACTTGTAATTGGGCGTGAATATAGTAAAAGTATAGCGGCTGCAGGGCATGAGCTTCCTTCGTCTGCATATTTATATCGAATATCATTACAAAATTAATGACTTGATTGATTTTTGTTCATATTCTACTTGTTCTTAATATAGTGCTTTCTTGAATTTCTAGCCATAAATATGCAAAGCTTCTACCAGTATGAGTTAATAATGGACAAACCAAGTGGAACGACATTCTCCCCATGTTGTCAACATCTAGCCTACATCCCATGCGTGACGTCACGATTTTACAAGACTAACAAATTTCGGCGAGCTACCAGAAATTTGAGTATCTGGTGGGTCTACTTGTTAGTGTATACTGTATATACTTTGATGTACCTACCACATGGCCCGTGATGCAGGAGCTCTATGTTGGTGGCGGTGAGACAGGCGTGGCGGACTAGGAGGCAGGGACTGTGGTAGGTGCGTTTGTCGCCCCCACACACTGGCTGATAGCGACCCCCACATGACGGACACTCACACTCAGCCTGTCCATACCTCTCCACGCAGACACCGCCGAACTCGCACTCGTATCCCTCACATGGACCTCCGGAACCTGTACAGGGAAGTAAAAGGGTTCGAACTTAGTTAACTCAAATTCCTGTATATTAATCACCACTCAACTGACACACACTATAGTATATTCGCTGTAAGTAGGCGATACATCATGACCTCTATCCTCTGTAACTCAAAAAGGGCTAGAGCAAATTGGCTGTACATTTCCACATCTATTCCTTGACTGACTCCTCCCAAAAGGTAGAAGTATTAGCTCGATTACTCCAGTCGTCTTTGAGTTACAGAAGTTAGAGGTCATGATTTCTCGCCTACTTACAGCGAATGTGTGTCAGTTGAGTGGTGGTTAATTTTCAAGAATTTGAGTTAACCATTTAGTTATATATTCATTTATTTATTTTAGTTTCCTCGCTAGACCTTCCTTCATCAAGCTTAAAAAAAATAAAATAAAAATCCCTATATTCCCTTCAAGATAAATTTGTACATTTTTCGATATCAAAAATGGCCGGCCAATGGCCGGTTTGTCTTAATATTACAGGCTCGTTATCGCTCTATTGGAAAAAAAGTCGACACCTACTATGGGGTTCAGAGGCCGTGAGGCATCGTTTTTTGGGAATAACTTATTAACAAACATACATACACCATTAAAGGAGTGGTGCTAGAAATATATTAACCCCTTCTGTACCGGCACCGTCCTTTTAACATTATTCTGGTTACTATTAGACGATTTTATTCAGTTTAAAAAGGGCCACCAACAATTAACATGCTTTGAAATATCTCATTTAACCCTTTTCACTCCCATATATATATATGTATATACAAACATTGTGTTATTCCTGTATATGTTTATTTGATGTGACATATAACCTGAATGTATCGACGATAGTAGGGTTGGGTGGTGGCTGATAACTACCGTGTTTGATGGAAGAGCAATAATTGTTTGGTGGTTTCACAGGTACGGCACGGTAGTGTCCGTTTCCTAGTCAAACCAACCCGGAAAACAAAATCAAATTAATAATTTATTACAAATCCCCCAAGACCTCCAACCTCGTTCTCCGCAACAAACCAGCTTCCACCAAGATAAAGAGCCCGATGACCGACGATCACGTCATTTACCAACATACCTGTAATTATGAGGACTGTGGACCTCATTCCTATATTGGCATGACGCAGACTTGTCTTTCACGTCGGTTTCACCTTCAGGTTTCACCTTCAGGCTGGAGCCATCAAAGACCACTATCTCACCCCCACCTCACACGCAACGAGTTAGAGAAACACACCACCATACTCGATAAAGAAAGTGACCCAAGGAGATTACCTATACTCGAAGCGTTATATATCCAAGCCTTACATCCTAACATCAACAACCAAACTCTAGACCTTCAGATCCTTCCTTCTGCCAAAAGGCACTACCCTACAGGACCTAACGCCCCCCCCCCCCCCCCCGTGCCCTTGACGCAGCCCCCCGCGCTACCTCCTTCAGCTTCGTCTTCTGCCGGCGCCACACGTACCACGCAACTTAGGCCACGCCCCTCGACAAGCAGCCAATCAGCTTTGACCCCGCCAACCGACCAACACCATCCCGCATCCAGTGCGCCTGCGTGAAGCGGTTCCCCCTTTTGCACTCCTAGAATACCCCTCCACCAATAGGAGACTTTTGCCCCCTGATTTTCGCCTCCTCTGATCCTCCACCCTCTATATATACCCTTCCTGTTTACCTTTTATATCATTCTACCCTTACTAGATAATGCTGGTTGTCCAGTGAAACGCGTCGTATATCCTGTATCATCATGTACATTTATGTAACCCTGTACCACCATGAATTTTGCTCATCTCATTCATCTACTTCCTGCCACCCAGCGAAAACTCATCAGAGACCTGGAAACTTTGAATAATAAAATTTTCAACGCAGAAATTGCCATTTCTTTCAACCTCGTATGTATTAAAGAAAATTTATTACCTGGCTTTACTAATATATATATATATATATATATATATATATATATATATATATATATATATATATATATTTATATATATATATATATATATATATATAAGACAAAACTAATCGTATACCTTCGTCAAGCTATATATTTAACTTTTTTCGATAGAAGCAAAGTTAGGACCGAAGGCCGGTTTCTCACATAAATGGCAGGCTTGGTATGGTACGCCCAGATGAAAATCAACAACAACACTTGCATGGAGTGAAATGTCTTATAATCGCCCGTCTACAAATGAGGTAAAACGTCATAAAAAAACAAAAAAAACAAAAAAAAAACACACATCTTGCACCATATAGGGTTAACACTACCTGGTCCGAACATTTGGGGGTTATTATATTTTTATCACTATTGAGTATTTTGTTTGCTTGTGCCATTTTCGAGCAATATATTTTAGTTTGTCCCCTAGGATAACAACATCGCATTCACAGACTTCCTTCAAACTAAAAAGGTGCGCAGCAAGAACCCTTTTCAAGCTAAATCTTTACATTCTTCGATAAATAAATGTATCGGCCGAAGGCCAATATCTTCTGAGCTACAGACTCGCTTTCGCTCGCCCCCCAAAAAACTCGAGGCCTGAATTAGGTGAAGCGTCTTATTTTTGCCAACTCCTGGAAAAACGCCTTAAAATCTCCAAACTAATGGAGGGAAACCGGGGAGATCCAACGCAATACCAACATTACATAATATGTTGGACCTCCTAACCTTAGGAAAAAAAAACAAAAAACAAAAACCAAAAAAACGCACCAATCATCGCTAGCACCTACCACAGGAACCGACGAAGTTAACGTTGATGTCCCTCTGTTTGTGGCACGCCTCCCGCTCTAGGTGGCAGCGGCTGTCGTAGGTAACACCGTCGGAGCCACAGACAGGGGTGACTACCTGGGGACACCAGGCGCGGCACTGACAGATAGCCACACCGTACTGGTTTACCGAGCACCCCTGGCCCTCACGGCAGCGGATGGCGCCACAGGGGTTCGCTCCTGACAGATATGTAGATAGAACAGTTAGAATTAGTTGGTTGATTCGTTAGTTGGTTGTGATTATCATGCATGCAATATAATTCAATGAAATAACCATTCTGAAGGCCTGATGAAGACCGCCCTACTGTAGCCTGTTTTATTCAGTTGACGGTAAATTGCCAGTTCCTCATCTTGATTAAACCGTTATTGCGATGATTTAACTATATTATTACTTCTAAAAGCTTAGTATTAATATGACTTAGATACAGAGTAGTTTCATAGTCTACCATTAATTATCGAGAAATCAGATGGGATTGCATTTTCTACCAAGTGAAAAAGTAGATTATAAGTACCGGTATGTAGATCGTCAATTGTGCATAAAAAACGACTACTGTAAATGCATCTAGCATTAATCTTCCCAATAATAATAAATATGACAATAATAATAATAATAATAATAATACATATCCATTATCCATACCTGAAGAACACTCCCCCCTGTATAAGATGGTGAGAGTATGCCGTTGTCTGCAACCCTCGAAGTTCATGGTGCATTCGTTGCTGTGGAGAGAACAGAAGGAACACAGTTACAGATGAAGCAAATTTCCCGGCCGATGGCCGGTTTCTCTTAAAATTTCAGGCTCGCTTTCGCTCGCCAGGAAAAAATAGACATCTATATGGCACGAAAGGTCTTAAAATTGACAACGAGATGGAGCAACAGGTGTTTAAATTGCCAAACTAATGGGCCTTCGAACGTATTATAATTTAAAAATAAAATGGGGCTTAACATGAGGGAGAAAGGGGACCAGAAAACCGGCCCATCCATCCTTAATTCCTTCAGTTTACAAGGACGCCATGCTTGTTTTCAGTTTACAATTAATATACAGCTTATGTATTTTGGAAGAACTTGTGGAAATTGGAGGGTTAATTAAGACAGTGTTAACCACTTTGATTCCTCAAAATCCTTCCAAACTGCATAGCAGCGCCTAATTGTAACCATACTAAAATGTAAAATAGCGTCACAGGCTCTGAAGGGATTAATTGGTAGGATTGGAAATAGGGGACTATCAACATTTTCAACCCACCAGGGACAAGTTTCGGCCACTAACTCCGTAACTCAGATGGAGACAGCTGCTCCTGTTGTGAGGCACGTTCTGTAACTCAGATCGAGACAGCTGCTCCTGTTGTGAGGCACGTTCTGTAACTCAGATCGAGACAGCTGCTCCTGTTGTGAGGCACGTTCTGTAACTCAGATCGAGACAGCTGCTCCTGTTGTGAGGCACGTTCTGTAACTCAGATCGAGACAGCTGCTCCTGTTGTGAGGCACGTTCTCAACTGAAACTAATAGTAAAACTACATTGACTTTAGCTCAACAATCAGGTTGACAAAATCTAATATCCTTTCTGTTTTAGTGTTCTGTGAAGAACGCTCTCCCTATACAAGTTACCACGAATTATTGTACTTATAGAGTGGACTTCCTTCAAAGAAAACTGATTATCAACTCGATTATATTGAGCCTAATTTTCTAAATGTATTTCTAATTTCAGATGAAATTGCGCTTCACAAGAGGATCAGCTGACTGGAAGTGCGATACTCCAGGTTAGTGGCCGATACTTGTCCCTGATGTAACCCCATCACTTTTATCATGTTAACAAGTATGTGGGCTTTCTCATTGCGAGTTCGTACACCCAAATTATATTGCTGTTTAGTCCATAACGATGGAGCTAATAGACACGAAGAATACAATACTGTGTAGTTAGTATCGTTAAGTTACCAGTATCTATACAAGTTACATGTTACAAGTCCAGGACAGATGAACGAAAAACTAGTATAAACTAAAAGAGTAATCGCAAACGAAACAAACGTCCCCACCAATTGAACGGATGGATAACCCCCCAACAGACAACAATTGAACGGATGGATAACCCCCCAACAGACAACACAAGCGGTAGAATTCCACCACAGCAGAACAGACAAGTAAAACAAGGGAGCATGAAATTGGCAATAGTCGATGAAAGGGTGAGCACAAGTGTAACAAAGAGAAGGGTACAAAGGAAACATTAAACCAAAGGGTATAAGAAGTGCAAAGGAAATCAAGCAACAACAGGTATATAGAGTTTTGGAATGACCCGTGGGAAGTAGTGACATTATAGAGTAACAGATTGGCCAACCTCCGCCATGTTGGTGCTATTAGTGTCATAAGCCTGTTTTCACGTTCATGTATACCCATACCCATAGTAAACATTCGGTAATACTGGGGCATAATATATTTGGCCCCATTTTATTAACCCTTTCACGCTTATGACGCGATTTTGAGCCTATTAGGGATACTTTAAAGCCTTTGTTACCATCAGGGGTATTTATAAACCTTTAGTTTAGTTACTTCAACCTCTGCAGTTGTCAGAGTTAGCTGTGGGCAGATAACTAATTTTGGAGAGGTAATTATAAGAGTGAGAGAACTCTATTTCTTATTGCTAATCTGGCAACCTCTGCGTCATAAAAGCGTGAAAGAGTTAAGGGGACGGTGGTTATTTTGGAGGTCTGTTTATTTATATATTCATTTATGCTTTAGTTTCCTCGCTAGACCTTCATAAAGCTTGAAACAATACTCCCTAGACCTCCCTTCAAGATACATTTGTAAATTTTTCGGTAGAATAATGTCCCGGCCGAAGGTCGGTTTTTCTTATAATTACAGGCTCGCTATCGCTAGCCAGGACAATATCGACACCTAAATGGCACAACAAGTCTTGATATTGATATATAAATTGGACGAAGGTTATACAATAGACACACTAATGGGGCGAACGTCTTAAAATCTGAAAACTAATGAGGCTAAACATGAGGAAGAATTGGAAAACAATTCTACTGACAATGTACAAATTATTCTAGAAGTGATATTTAATCGATGTGTGTTTTTTTTTTTTTTTAAGTTTGATTGAGGTCTAGAGAGGAAACTAACATGAAATAATCGACCCAAAAATAAACTCTTTCCCCTTAAAGCGTAAAAGTCCCTCCTTCCATGGTGATGAACTTGGTAACTATTGCAGCAACCGATTAAAACTCCATCATCTATCAGCATCGTTGTAGCTCAGAGGTGGGAAGTTAAGTTGTAGTCTCGAAGGTATAGCACTTTCTATCTTATTTTCAGTTTAGTAATAATTATTTATCTTTTTTTTTCTGTCTATCTCAACACCTGTAGACTTGTTCTTGCGAGGCCCCCAGATTGTCATGTAAAACTTCGAGATCTTGATCGTTTAATTTGATCCACACTAGGTGCAGGACTTTATAATGTATTCACCCTGTGTTACTTTTGCTGTTCACCGTCGTCACAGTATATTCTATTATGACCGAATACTTTCTATGCTGCAAGTTAAGTAAGATATAATGAGTATGGCGAAGATGATGATGATGATATTCATAAAATAATTTTATATCTACACTGACACCTTGGTACCCTGTCATCTTCTTCAGCCAGGCACATGGCCAAACTCAAGGGACGTTAGAGTCAAAATGCCTGGACACACGGAGTTTGAAGCAATTTAAGTCATAGGAAGAGGGAAAGACGATTCTGGGAGAGAGTTTCAGAGCTCAGCTGTTGAGTAGAAGAAAGATTTAAAATAACGTTTCACTCTTGGGTTGGAGAGCTGCACAGAGAAGAGGTGGGATTGTGTTGCAAGACGGGTGCTATGTGTTCTACGAAGAGGGGGTGGTATACACACTGAGAGAGCTCTGAAGAACACTGATCATTGTAATAGCGATAGAATAGTGAGAGAGATGCAAGATTGCGGCGAAGAAAGAGAGACTGCAGATAATTGGTCAGTGGACACGAGTTAATGAGACACAAGGCTTTCTTTTCTACTTTGTCTAGAAGTGCTGTGTTAGAGGATCCTCCCCACACTTGTAAACAATACTCAATACATGGACGTACTGTGGCCCTGTACAGAGCAAGAAGCTGCGCAGGGGTAAAGAACCCTCGGAGGCGGTTGAGTACGTACACCCAGCTTCTGGGAAGCTGTTTTAGCAAGAGTGGTAATATGATCTTTCCACGAGAGATCAGAAGAAAAAGAGACACCGAGAATATTAAGAGTAGATGAATGGTAAATTTGTATGTTGTTGAAGAGTAGGTCATAGTTTTCCGGAAGGGGGCGACGAGTAGACAGATGGAGAAATTGAGTTTTGGAAGCATTGAAAGTAACAAGGTTTTCTCTGCCCCAATTATAGATAGTAGAGAGATCAGAAGATAGGTGTTTTATGGCATCCTTAAGTGATTTTTTGAGTTCCTGTTGTAAATAATTATGTGGAAGGTTAATTGAATAGAGTAATGTAGAGTCGTCAACATATGAGTGAATAGGGCTGGAGGTGCAGTTGAGAAGGTCGTTAATGAATAATAGGAAGAGAATAGGAGATAGGACAGAACAATGAGGAACACGAGTTCATAGGTTGAGGAAGTGAAAGGTGACCGTCCACAACCGCAGCTATGGAATGGCCGGAAAGGAAATTAGATACAAAGGCACAGATGGAGGGATAGAAACGTAGGAGGGTAGTTTGAAGATAAGGGATTTCTGCCAGACTCTATCGAAGGCCTTTGATATGTCTAGCGCAACAGAAAAAGTCTCACCGAAGTCCCGAATGGAGGATGACCAAGAGTTAGTAAGATAAGAAAGAAGATCACCAGTAGAGTGGCCCTTAAGGAAGCCATACTGGCAGTCTGAGAGCAGGTTATGGAAAGATAAATGCTTTAAGAAATTTTGAGGTAAGAATAGTTTCAAAAACTTTAGAGATGCAAGAAATGAGAGCAATTGGACAATAGTTGGAGGGTTGAGAGTGGTCACCCTTCTTTGGGACAGGTTGAATGAGAGCAAACTTCCAGCAAGAAGGGAAGACGTTAGAGGAAAGACAAAGACTGAAGAGTTTGCAGAGGCAGGGAGTCAGCACGGAAGCACAGTTTTTGTGTACGACAGGAGGAACACTGTCCGGTCCGTACACCTTGTTATGTATTAAGCCCAGAGAGGGTTGAAAGTACATCCTTGGAAGAGATTATGATGTTAGGCATAAGTAGGAGAGAGGGGGCTGTAGAGGGAGGAACAGCACCGGAATCATCCAAAGTGGAGATTTTAGCGAAAGTGGTAGCGTAGAGTTCAGCTTTGTTTGAGGAGAAAGTGACGGTAGTGCCATCAGAGCGGAAAAGGGGAGGGAAAGACGAGGGAGAAAAAATGTTGGAGAGGTTTTTGGCTAGATGCCAGAAGGCTTGGGAAGAACTAGAGTTGGATAGTTCAGTGCATTTATTATTGATGAAAGAATGTTTGGAGAGTCGAAGAACAGATTTGGCTTGATTTAGGGCAAAACATAGGAAGCATGAGATTCTTGAGTTTGAAGGCGACAGTACTGTTTGAATACTTCCTCCTTATTGCAGACAGCAGTAGAATAAGCGTGAGTAAACCAAGATTTGTTTGCACTCTCCGAGGGTCCCCGGCCACGGAAGCAGAAGTCATTCCATGAGAAATCAAAGAAGTACTGCCGAAGAGCCTCCCAGTCGGCATTGCCAAAGTGCCACAAGCGCCACCGGCTAGGAGGATCGGGTGGCCGTACCGGAGAGATAGGACAGATGACAGAGATAAGTTTATGGTCGGAGGAGCCCAAAGAAAAGAAAAGGTTTACAGTATATGCAGAAGGGTTATAGGTCAGAAATAAGTCAAGAATGTTGGGCCAATCTCTGAAGCGATCCGGGATACGGGTGGGTTGCTGGACTAACTACTCTAAGTCATTTAGGATAGAAAAGATGTAGGCTTGTTCACCAGGTTGGTCAGTGGAAAGAGAGGAGAGCCATTAGCGGTTACGTATTAATTCAAGCATTCACCCCTCACCCCTCTAGGATTATGATAATGATGATGATTACTGATTCCTTTAAACATGTACCTGTAAGTGGTTCCATCGCTGGCACAGACGGGGGATAGGGTGGCCGGACAGGTAGAGTTACACTGACACCTTGGTACCCGGTCGTCATCCTCAGCCAGGCACACCTCACCTTTCCCACACACCATATGTTCGCAGGGGTCTGGGGAGCAAAACAAAGGGTAGGGTTAGAGATTTAGAGATTGTACAATATGTTCGTACGGGTCTGGGGAACAAAGTGTAAGGTTAGAGATTTAGAGTTTATTGACATATACAGTATATATAATAAACACACCTCTCCTCTCCCACACACCGTATGTTCGCACGGGTCTGTGGAGCAAACAAATAGTCTGTTTGCAACTTTTGGAAGTACTTGACATTGAGGCATAAATTATTGTCTATCCATTTTCTTTATACCGAAAACATGGATTGATTATAACGTATTCTACCAAATTTTCTCGCTAAAGACATTAAACTTTGGTGTATGTTGGGATTTTTCTTTCAATAATTTAGATACTAGTGGTAATAATTACAAGTTCAGCTGACTATCCAAGTTGATCGGTTACCTGATTATTTAACGTATCACAAAGAAAGTGCGATAAATTCAATCCTTTAGCAAATAATTGTTCAAAACTATCCATACCATGCAGTATTCCCATTCACTGATATGCAGATAGCTCAACACGTTATCTCTTCTATTATTTTCTATATGCTCAGGCCCAATCCCCACTTTTCCCATTTTTGTTCCCTCTTTTCCCTTTTTTTCGGGGGGTGGCCGACTCAAGACAGAGCCAGAATAGGGATAACACAACAGAAACCAATGAAAACACAACAACAAAATACAAACACTTTATAGATCATTCGTATTCAAGACAACATTCACCAAATTTGACGGTAATTCTTAACTACACCCTGCACACATTTCTTAAGGGGGGTCACCTGTTTTTTTTTAAATCTTTCTCTCTTTCCATGGCTTGTATCCATTCGGCCCCATTCAGCCAACTGTTTTAAGACGTTTATCACCATCCAGGTGTCGATTTCTTCCTGGCGAGCTATAGCGAACCAGCATTGTATGGAGAAATCCGGCTTCGCCGGAGACATTCTTCTATCGAAAAATGTACAAATTTAGCTTGCTATCAAAACAAAAATATATATATGCTGGCTCGCTCCCGCTCGCCAGGAAAATATTGACACCTGGATGAGGGTAAACGTCTTAAAACAGTAGGCTGAATGGGGTCGAATGGATTAAAACCAAAGAGAGAGGGAGAGAAAGAGAAAGAAAGCGAGGTGGGCTCCCTTAAGGGGGATGGTTCACTTTTTGGTTAATTTCTTCCATGTATTTTTCAAGTTTCCTCCCTAGACCTCTATCAAACTTAAAACAAAAACATCTATTATATCCCCTTGTAGATTAACTTGTACAATTTTCGGTAGAAAAATTTCCCGGCCGAAGGCCGATTCTTCCAAAATTACAGGAAAACAAAATAGACACTTAAATAGCACGAAAGGTCTTAATATTGACAAGGAAATGGGGCAGAAGGTCTTAAAATCGACAAACTAATGGGGCAAACATTTTAAAATCTGAAAACTAATGGGGCTAAACATGAGGGAGAAGGAGATCTAGAAAAACGACCCATCTCCCCTTAAAACGACCCATCTCCCCTTAAAACGACCCATCTCCCCTTCACAATAACGTATCCGAATATTTTCTTGATGTAAAATTTCTCTAGTGATTCATATGTACTGTCAACTGTTAATAAGTGTGTGTGTGTGTGTGTGTATAAATGTGTGTGTGTGTGTAGATGTGTGTGTGTGTGTGTGTGTGTGACTGTATATTATATTTTTTCTTGGGCAAGTGAATAATTATTAATTGTCTCTTAGATGAGACAATAAGTGTGATGTACATAAGCATGGATCATACTTAAACACTGAGTGTTATCCTCTTTACATAATATATTAATAGTGGGAAATACGACGAATTAATGTTTTTTTCAGCTTTATAATCATAGGCGAAGCAGGCCGTCAGTTAGTGCCCTTGTTAATGGGGGCTTAAAAATGTGGAATGAGTATTAAATGTAAATGTGTCAGATTCAGTCTAAAGATAAGGTTATGCTGATATAGTGATTCTCCCTCTATTATGGCATTGTATATATTGCATAGATATGATTATCAAATTTATATACCTATATATCTTTATTTTCACACACACACACACACACACACACACACACATGCAATTATATATATATATATATATATATATATATATATATATATATATATATATATATATATATATATATATTTACAGTACAGTATATACAGTCGATAGATAGATACATGTATATTACTTTATAGGTTTCGATAGTAGAATTGCTTTACAAATTATACCATGACAAATAATGTTGTGACTCTGCCTGGGGCAGTTAGGACGGGGTCTACTGAGTAGATTTAATATCCTGCCTGACTGGAGCTAATTAAATATGTAGAGGAGGCATAACTTATTGTTGCCCAGAGAAAATATACCGGGTAGAAATAATTGTTCCTTGAACTATGATACTTTAGATGTATATACTTATGAGTGACGTATGATAGTTTAATATGGACATACAAATAGGTGTATCATGTGTTATTTAAGTGGATATTTCATTCAGTTATATCAAAGACAGATTTTTTTGAAATGTTAATATGCAGCTCTGTATCTTTAGGTCCGGGCATTGCTAAGGACCTCTCGGGTTTAATTTTGTCGTTGTTGCTCTTGTTGTTGTTGTTCTTCTTCTTGTTAGGGCGACGCTTATTGAATAAAGCTATTTCTCGATTATTACTGAACCAAATGTAATTATTTTTCATATGCATATACGCTGGTTTATCCTCTAGGGTCTAGGCCGTAACGGAGCCTTATTTTTCGTAATTTCGGCCTGTGCGCCCCTCAAATTGCCACCTTGTGCAGTAGTGCGACATTTATTAAATATTGCTATTTCTCGGTTATTACTGAACCAAATGTAATGAATGTGCGCATGCATATACTGTACATGATCTATCCTCTAGGCCGTAACGGAGCCCTTTGTTTAAATTCCGCCCTGGGCGCCCCCCAAATATCCACCTTCTTCAATAGTGTGACGCTCATCAACATTTGCTATTTCTTGGTTATCACTGAACCAAACTTAATTAACATACACACGCATGTACTAGAATATATCCTCTAGGCCGTAACGGAGCACTTTTCTTAAATACCGTTCTGGGCGCCCCGATAATCGTTGCCTTCTGCAGTAGTGTTTTTTCATATTCATCTATTTTGATTGAAACATTTGCTGTGCTCCCTGATTTCATACTACTGTATTATATTAACTTGCATGTGAGGGTGATATTATGTAATATATGGCTATCTGTTTATTATGAAATCAAGAATATTGATTGATTGATTGACTACTACTACTACTACTCTCTCTCTCTCTCTCTCTCTCTCTCTCTCTCTCTCTCTCTCTCTCTCTCTCTCTCTCTCTCTCTCTCTCTCTCTCTCTCTCTCTCTCTCTCTCTCTCTCTCTCTCTCTCTCTCTCTCTCTCTCTCTCTCTCTCTCTCTCTCTCTCTCTCTCAGTAAAGCACTTGTAGTCGAGACCATAATCCTGGTGTAATCACAGGTTGTCATGGTTACCAAGAACCATTGTCTTATCCATGTGTTTGTGAGACCATCCTATGTCACCACAATGCAAGTCACTGAGGTACGCTATTCCACCGTATGTCACCCACCTACTCCAATAACAGATAATGTCATGCCTGTGAATATAGTTGTAATATTTTCTATGTGAAAGAAGCAGACAAACGGCAAGACTGTCTGTAGTTCATATGCGAGTAAAAGTGGACTGAGGAAGAAAGTTATATATATAAACGATGCAGTAAAGAAGGAATGTATACACGGATTCACTTTTGGGTTAGAGAGTTGAACAGAATAATTATGAAAAAAAGAGTTGAGAAGCAGATTTTACCCAATCAATGAAAGGAGGAGGATATACAGTATACTGAGATTGTTCTTAGAATGTTTTTTTATATAATTGGGAAAAGGTGTGATGGAGTGGTCTTGCTACTGAACTGGTAACCTAAAGGCCCCGGGTTCAAATCCTGATATGTCAATGGGAAGATATTTTTGGATTGGAATGTGTGCTGTACTTAGTGCATCACTACAAAGCCCACTGACGCGCCATAAAAAAAAAAATACCTCGCTGTTCTCAATAAATTTGCGTTGTATGAATAAATATTCCCATACTAAAAATATGCTAGGAGGGCAGTGCCTATTGAGGAAACGGCTCAATAGCTGGCATTTGAGAAAAAGATAGAGAGGGTCCGAGACTGTGAAATAAGACAGAGGGATAGTGGCAATGCAGCTTGGAGGAGTCTGAGCTTGCCACTAGTCATGCCTCCCAGTCACCACAACACAAGCCACCCAGTGAGTTTTTTTTTTTTTTTTTTTTTTTTCTATATGATTGAGGGAGGCAAAAGGCAGAACTGCCTATAGCGAGTGCCTCCCCCATAGTTGAAAGAGTGACAGGGCCAAAATCAAGGGATGTTCGAGTCAAAATGCCTGGACACACTGAGTTTGAAGCAATTTAAGTCATTGGAAGAGGGAAAGACTGATTCTGGGAGAGAGTTCCAGAGCTCAGCTGTTGAGTAGAAGAAAGTTTGAGAGTAACGTTTCACTCTTGGGATGGAGAGTTGCACAGAGTAGGGGTGGGATTGAGTTGCAAGACGGGTACCACGTGCCCTACGTAAAGGAGGTGGTATACACTGGGAAAGCTCTGAGGAACACTGATTATTATAGTAGCGATAGAATAGCGAGAGAGATGCAACATTGCGGCGGACAGAGAGAGATTGCAGAGAGTTAGTGAGTGGACGGGAGTTAATGATACGAAAGGCCTTCCTTTCAACTTTGTCTAGGAGAGCGGTGTGAGAGGACCCTCCCCACACATTGCTCAATAAGTGGCGTTTTGAGAGTGAGGGTCCGAGTCTAGGTGGTGAGACAGTGAAGCACTGGAGCGAAGCAGCTTCAGAGATGTGGCTGCTTCGAGCCGTGGGTGGGCAACCATGCATCTTGCGAAGGCAAGATATCTGGGGCTGGTTGTATCCCAAAAGTGCTTCACGACTCACTCCCTAGACTAGAACGAGACCTCACGGGCATTGCCGTTCAATGTACGGTTGAATATACAGGCTCTCAGCCTATGCCCAAGAGGGAGTAGTTGGAATATAGAAGACAAAAAAAGTAACTCCAACATAAGTCACCCAGTCACCCCAACATAAGTAATCCCTTCACTCCAATATAAGTCACCAATTCCCCCCAACATAAGTCACCCATTGGTCATCCAGTCACCCCAACATAGCTCACCCAGTCACATCCAACATTGGTCATCCAGTCACCCCAACATAACTCACCCAGTCACATCCAACATTGGTCATCCAGTCACCCCAACATAACTCACCCAGTCACATCCAACATTGGTCATCCAGTCACCTCAACATAAGTCATCCAGTCACCCCAAAATAAGTCACCCAGTCACCCCAACATAAGTCACCAATTCCCCCAAACATAAGTCACCCATTTCCCCCAACACAGGTCACCCAGTCATCCCAACACAGGTCACCCAGTCACCCCAACACAGGTCACCCAGTCACCCCAACACAGGTCACCCAGTCACCCCAACACAGGTCACCCAGTCACCACAACATAGGTCACCTATTCCCCCCAACACAGGTCACCCATTCCCCCCAACACAGGTCACCCAGTCACCCCAACACAGGTCACCCAGTTCCCCCAACACAGGTCACCCAGTCACCCCAACACAGGTCACCCAGTCACCACAACATAAGTCACCCAGTCACAAAAAGTCACATATACACAACCAAAAAATCTGGAGTCTAATCCCGGACACAACCAAATGGTCATCACGGAGCGAACTATATTACCTTCTATTAAATAAGCAGCCAGGCACGCGGACCACTCAACCAGGCAGGAAATCTGAGAATATTATGCAGGCAATGATGGCACCACTTGCCTTCGAGTCTCCTCACCCGGACACAGGACACTTTTATATTGGCAGACTGTCGAGGCGTTGAATCGAGATTAATGCGATATAGATGGAAATCCGGTGGGGGTTATTTCGCTGGGCCGGCTGTTCGTTCATGAGTCTGTACGCCCTCTTTTAATTTTTGTGGTTGTTTCCCCCACACTTTGATTACTTTTTCCCCCACACTTTGATTTTTGAGTTTGCTTCCCCCACACTTTGATTACTTTTCCCCCCATACTTTGATTTTTTGTCTGTTTCCCCCACACTTTGATTACTTTTTCCCCCACACTTTGATTGTGTTATCTGTTTTCCCCACACTTTGATTATTTTTTCCCCCACACTCTGATTTTTGTTTTGTTTCTCCCACACTTTGATTTTTTTCTCACCACACTTTGATTTTTTTGTTTGTTTCTCCCACACTTTAATTTTGTTTGTTTGTTTCCCCCACACTTTGAGTTTTTGTTTGTTTCCCCCACTCTTTGATTTGTTTGTTTGTTTCCCCCACATTGTTTATTTGTTTTCCCTCTCACTTTGATTTTTTTGTTTTTTGTTTCCCCACACTTTGATTTTTGTTTGTTTTTGTCGTGTGTGGATTGTTTAGTCTAGCATAGGTTAGGGTTTGGCTAGGGTTGGCTAGGGGAGGAATAGGTTATGGGAGGTAAGGTTTGGTTAGAGTAAGGTGTGATTTAGGTTAGGTTAGGTGAGGACAGGTTGGCTTAAGATTAGGTTAGGGGAAAGATGTGTTTGTTAATGGAGATTAAGTTTGGTTACAGTAAGGATTAGTTTGAGTAAGAAGAGTTTAGATTAGGTTAAGAATTGGTTTCTGGTTAGGCTAAATTTGGATTAAGATTAGGTTAGTTAGAGTATATGAAGTACGGTAATATCTCCGAGGTAAGAGTAATTTGTCCGTGTTGGTGTAATGGTTTAGCTGCTTATGTTCTGGGTGTGGTGTTCCGAGTTCGAATCCCTCCCGGGAAGACCATATGCTTTCAATAGTTTATTTAAGTGCATTGGGGTTTGTAAGTGATGATCAATGTTAAGAACGGGGTGTTACTTAATGCGTCTATTGCTGTGTGCTGTCGCTGAAATATATTACCTTTAATACTAACTTTTAACCCATTCAGTACCACGGACGTCCTTTTCATCATATTCTGGCAGCTTAACAAGGTGAATTACGCTCTCTCCTCTCCCCCCCCCCCCTTTCTCTCTCTCTCTCTCTCTCTCTCTCTCTCTCTCTCTCTCTCTCTCTCTCTCTCTCTCTCTCTCTCTCTCTCTCTCTCTCTCTCTCTCTCTCTCTCTCGCTCTCTCTCTCTCTCTCTCTCTCTCTCTCTCTCTCTCTCTCTCTCTCTCTCTCTCTCTCTCTCTCTCTCTCTCTCTCTCTCTCTCTCTCTCTCTCTCTCTCTCTCTCTCCCTACCCAGTAACTATCGTCCAATTAGCTTAACCTCAGTTGTATGTAAAATGCTAGAAACGGTCATACGAGACAGACTCGTAAATCACTTAGAGGAAAATAACATACTTAAAGATACTCAACACGGCTTTCGTAAAAAACGTTCCTGTTTAACAAACCTCTTAGACTTCTTCCACGATATCCTCAACCTCTACGATGAGAGTAAAGCTGTAGATATTATATACCTTGATTTTCAAAAGGCCTTTGACAAAGTTCCCCACAAACGTTTACTGCTAAAACTAAAAGTGCATGGAATACAAGACGGTGTGTTGAAATGGATAGAAAATTGGCTCAGCAACAGAAAGCAAAGGGTAGTCATAAACGGTTAAGGCATCTAAATGGACCAATGTAAGTAGCGGGGTACCCCAGGGATCGGTACTAGGACCAATTCTCTTTCTAATTTACATCAACGACATAGATGAGGGTCTCACCTGCACAATCTCAAAATTTGCTGATGATACAAAAATTGCAAATAGCGTACTCTCAAAAGAACAAGTTGACGATATGCAACACAATCTAGATAAATTGTCATGTTGGGCCCAAATTTGGCAAATGAGTTTCAATGCGGATAAATGTAAAGTACTACATGTCGGATACCTAAATGAGAAAGCAAACTATTCGATGAATGGCACTCAGCTTAAGAATGTAAACAGAGAAACTGATCTGGGAGTAACAATATCGAGTAACCTAAAACCGAGTCAACAATGTTCAGAAGTTGTTAAGAAGGCAAACAAAATCATTGGCTTTATAGGCAGGTCATTTGAGCATAAATCCAAAGAAGTTATCCTAACCCTTTACAATTCCTTAGTCCGCCCTCTTCTGGAATACTGCGTTCAATCCTGGTGCCCTTATTACCAAAAAGATATAAACAAGCTAGAACGAGTTCAACGTAGAGTTACCAAAATGATACCTAGCCTAAAGAACAAACCATACGAAGAGCGTCTTAGAGAATTAAATCTATTTCCTTTAACCCAGCGCAGATTAAGAGGCGACTTAATTCAAGTGTTCAAAATCATCAAAGGCATCGACAATATGAACTGTAGTAAGTACTTCACTATCGACCAATCTAATTACACGCGGGGAAACGGTTGCAAAATTATTGGTAAATCTTTTAACTCGCACGAATCTAAGAATTTCTTCTTCAATCGAGTTGTCAACTTGTGGAATGGGCTTCCCCGAGACGTTATAGACTGCAGCACCGTTGATTCATTTAAATTCCGCCTAGACAAATATCTCGCATCAAACCCGCGACTGACTGCGTTTGTAAATGAATAACTTTATCCTCCCCTCAGTTACTAACCCGTATGTCCCCTACTAACTTCCTAGTCCTGCCACGTTAGTGGCAGTGCAGTAGTTCCCTTTCCAATGTTCCCTTACCCCCTCTAAACCACTGTTTGGACACTTGATCCTCAGTGTTTTGGAGGACAAGCAGCCTAGAAGGGTCACTAGATCTGTTGTTGCTTGATTTCCTTTGTACTCCTTTGTACTTTGTACTCTCTCTCTCTCTCTCTCTCTCTCTCTCTCTCTCTCTCTCTCTCTCTCTCTCTCCCACAGGGTTCAGTTCTGGGCCCATTATTATTCATAATATATATTAATGATTTAGACAACGGCATTAATAACATAATTTCCAAATTCGCCGATGACACTAAAATAGGAAATGCAATAATATCAGAAAGCGATAGAAGTAGCCTGCAATCAGATTTAAACAAGATATCAGAGTGGTCAGAAAATTGGCAGATGCCCTTTAACGTAAACAAATGCCTGATACTACAAATAGGCTCCCGAAACAACAAATACGAATACCATATGAATGGAGAAAAGATAAAGAGCGTATCACAGATAAAAGACCTAGGAGTGCTTATCAATGAAAATCTAAAATCTACAAGCCAATGCACCGCAGCATCTAACAAAGCAAATAGAGCACTAGGTTTCATTAAAAGAAATTTTCATTGTCATAGTAAAGACATAGTTGTACCACTATATAAAAGTATTGTGAGGCCACATCTGGAGTATGCTGTGCAGTTTTGGTCTCCCTACTTAAAAAAAGACATAGAGAAACTAGAATCCGTTCAGCGTAGAGCAACAAAGTTAATCCCTTCCCTTAGAAATAAGCCATACAATGAGAGATTAAGAGAACTCGACCTGTTTTCGCTTAAGAAACGGAGAATAAGGGGACAGCTGATAGAGTGTTTTAAGATACTAAAAGGCTTTAGTAACGTAAATTCTAATAATCTATTTAAGATAGCCAAAGAAGGTTCCACAAGAGGAAACAAATTAAAACTAACAGGCAGGAAAGCGAACCTAGACATAACTAAAAATTTCTTCACCCACAGTATTATTAATGAGTGGAATAAGCTCCCTAATGAAGTTATTGACAGTGACTCGATATACACATTTAAAAAAAGGTTAGACACATATCACAGAAAAGTTGGTCTGCAGTAGAAGCTGATCACTGATAAGAGAACCTGGCGGAAATGAAAACGTTTTCAGTTGAAGGGAAAAAAAAAAAAAAAAAAAAAAAAAAATAATGAAGTGTGCATGCCTTTTCCTTTCCATTTCTAACTATACTATAAATTCCTTCAGGCGATTTCCAAGCCCTGCAAGATTATTCACTTCTAACTATTTTCATGTACGGCATATTGCCGGAGGGAGCGGAGGGTGGGGAGAGGGCCTTCATCTTTGCTGTCCTTTCCTTCCACTTTCTCTTAGGGTTGCTATCTCTATTAGGATTAAGTCCTGGTCACCTCGTAGGGATCGTAAGATCTGTGTGGCCAGTGTATCTATGTAAATCTATGTAAATCCCCTACCTATAGCAACACTTTTGTCCCTCTTACAGTAGCTTATCTACGTGTAGGCTCGTTCCCATCTTTCCCTACTTTGCCATAACTTGCTCTCTCTCTCTCTCTCTCTCTCTCTCTCTCTCCTGTCTGCCGTATTACAGCCATATCCCGCGGCCGTCTCCTCACTTCAACTTAATCAGGTGAATTACGATCTCACCCCCCCCCCCTCTCTCTCTCTCTCTCTCTCTCTCTCTCTCTCTCTCTCTCTCTCTCTCTCTCTCTCTCTCTCTCTCTCTCTCTCTCTCTCTCTCTCTTCGTAGCGCAATGGATAAATGCACTGAATTTCGGTGTGAGCATCCTAGGTTCGAATCCCTGGAGTGCCAAATGTATTTGTTGATTTCATTAATTGAGTTTAGGAGTAAAGTCGGTTGGTGGAGGGAACATAATAACACACACACACACACACACATATATATATATATATATATATATATATAATATATATATTCTCTCTCTCTGTCCTCCCCCACACTATTATATCTTATCGCTTCGTTTCACATTGATTGTGTTTGAGGGGGGTCACCGGTTTTTGTTTTACCTCTCTCTCCTTTTCTCCCTTTCTCTGGCTTGTATCCATTCGGCCCCATTCAGCCAACTGTCTTAAGACGTTTATCCCCATTCAGGTGTCGATTATCGCGAGCCAGCATTGTATGGAGAATGTGCAAATTTAATGTACAAATATACAAATTTAGCTTGCTGTCAAAACAAAAATATATATACGCTGGCTCGCTACCGCTCGACACCTGGATGCGGGTAAACGTCTTAAAACAGTAGGATGAATGGGGCCGAATGGATACAAGACAAAGAGAGAGGCAGAGAAAGAGAGAAAAAAACGAGGTGGGCTCCCTTAAGTTTGTTTTGTCTCTTATTATAAACTTACGACATATTTTCTCCTCTGTATCTTAGTTTGTCCTTCATTGATGATCAATATCGTTCAATAGCTTCATTATAAAATTACTTGCTTTAAAGTTTCGATTACTTGATTCGCGGTTTGAAGTGAAATCCCTATGTAGCAGTTAGACAATTTGTTTTAGCAATAGGAATGAATATAATCTGGTATTTTGTCATATACATTAAATATGACTACAACAATATGAAATTCATATGATCACATTAGTTTGATAGCACAATTTCCATGAATTTTATACGCGATTCAATTTTATGAAAGTGAGTATTATATTTTTACTAGCACTTAAAGTATAATGAGCATTTTACCATCATATTTTTAGTGGCAAGATAAAATATATTGCTTTTTTCATGACTGTGTTAACTCGCATTAACATTAGAAATATAATAACATTTGATAATAAATGAAAAAAAAAAAAAAAAAAATTTGTTTTAGCAACATTACACTTTTTGCATCTTACAAAATATAGAGCGTACTTTAATAAATATTCATGTAAATAATTCCATTCCTGTTTAAGCGATGCATATGTCCATGTTTAAAACCCAAGGTATTTTCTATGGTGCACAGTAATGTTTCGGATATAATATTGCACAGCATTACACCTACAAAGTGTATTAACCCCTTCTGTTACGACGACGTGTTTTTTAAAGTTTAGTCTACCTATATTTAGACGATATTGTGCAGCTTAGGAAGGATCTGTGGTCGTTAAAAAGGTTGGTTGAGATAGTTAGAAGACTCATTATTGCTAGAGGTCCTCCCTAAGCTGAATAAAATCGTCTTATAGTTGCCAGAAAATGATAAGAGGGACGTCCCTGGCACTGTATGGGGTATTTATATGGTGTACAGTGATGTTTCTGATATAATATTGCAAAGCACTACACCTACAATAGTGTTTTAATGTGGTAAATAAAGATAAATGTCATGTATTATCTCTCTACTATAAATAAGCCTCGATCCCTTATTACTTTACTGTATTATCTACTAAAACTATCTACTAAAACTATCTACTAAAACTATCTACTAAAACTATCTACTAAAACTATCTACTAAAACTATCTACTAAAACTATCTACTAAAACTATCTACTAAAACTATCTACTAAACTATCTACTAAAACTATCTACTAAAACTATCTACTAAAACTATCTACTAAAACTATCTACTAAAACTATCTACTAAAACTATCTACTAAAACTATCTACTAAAACTATCTACTAAAACTATCTACTAAAACTATCTACTAAAACTATCTACTAAAACTATCTACTAAAACTATCTACTAAAACTCCCCTCCTCTCTCTCCTATTACTTTACTATCTACTATAACTCCCCTCCTCTCTCTCCTATTACTTTACTATCTACTATAGCTCCCCTCCTCTCTCCCCTATTACTGTGCTATCTACTATAACTCCCCTCCTCTCTCTCCTATTACTTTACTATCTACTATAGCTCCCCTCCTCTCTCCCCTATTACTTTACTATCTACTATAGCTCCCCTCCGCTCTCCCCTATTAATTTACTTAACTACCTACTATAACCCCCCCTATTACATTACTGTATTAACTACTATAACTCCCCCCCCCCCCCCCCTCTCCCTCCCCTATTACTTTGATATTAACTATAGCTACCTCCCTCAGCCTAGCCGCTCCCTCCCCCCGCCCCCCATCCACCCTCCCCTCCATTGTGTCAGCTATACAGCCATCTCTCCCTCTCTCCCTCTCTCCACCCCCACGGTAATAACTATATCACTTTTATCGATCACCATTCGCCCTAATTGTTTAGGCTATATAACTTCGTACAGTTGTGAGCATAAATAGCGACACACCCACTCCAATAACTACCGAATGCAAACTAGAAAACATCATTCTCTATTATAGTTCAGATGCTCCTGAACTTGGCTTTAAAGGTTCAAAGATTGGAATTGGTGTAAACTACCCCTATTCTGTCCAACTCTCTAAACCAAGAGTGAACCGGTTTACCCAATCTTTCTTCTACTCAACCATGCAAGTCTGGAACTCTCTCACTCAATCTATCTTTCCCTCATCCTATTACTGGGACTACTTCAAGTTCCGTGTGTTCAGACATTTTTACTCTAACGTACCTTGAATTACGTTCTCTGTCAATCTTTTAACTTTGTGAGAGACACTCGTTTCAGGTAGCCGACGTATACATAGGAAAAAGAATAAAACAAAAATACATAAATCCTACTACTACTACTACTACTACTACTACTACTACTACTACTACTACTACGACTACGGTACTAACAAAAATAGTAATACTAATACTAATAACAACAAACTAGTACTGTATATGCTGACGACACCGCTTGACCATTTCCATGCCTTCCGTTGTACTGTAGATTGTGTGAACTATATAAAACAACCTCCATCCCCCCCCCCCCCACACACGGTAATAACGATATCACTTTATCGATCACCGCCACAACTCACCTCAGTATAATAACTATGTAACTCACTGTGTCCCTTACCTACCCTCGCTTTTACTATAGTACCAGTATAATCTTCATCACCTTACCTACTGATTGTGTTTAGTGAAATATATATATATATATATATATATATATATATTAGTCAGGTCCCAATTAAGCTCTGTATTTCTATATTTCTCTTGAATATTTACCTGGCAAAGCTTCCTACACACTTTTTAGAAATTCTGCAATCTATGTCAGAGCTTGGTTGCAGCATTTGTATAACGGTGGGTGAATAAAAGGTGAATATATATTTCTAGTCGGCTTCGTTATTCTCTTCCGAGTTTTTCTTCTACCCTTTAAGATTATAAGTTTAAAGAGGGAATTTAGGTGTTCATATAATATGCCATTGTAGAGGTATAATGGTACGGTAGTAATAAGCCCATCTAACAAATGGATTAAAATCAAATCACTATCAAACTACGTAATTATAATATATACTGTATATATCGTTTTTATACCTTTGATACAGTGTAGATGTTTTAACCTCAGAATGCTTTCAGTTGTCTGTTATTCCAACGAGGCCCCGAGATTCATACGTGTATTACACAATACACTACAGTACAGTCAAAATATATAGTTTGACGAAATTGTTCTCATAAACTGCGTATTAATAAGTTACTCTCACTTTCCTTCTGTAATCCTCAAATAGTCTTAATAGTTCGTAACTATAGTCTATTCATTATAATTGGGCCGCAAAGTTTGACCACTAAGCTCAATAACCATAATACGACTAGAGTAAGCGAGCTAATATTTCTACCATTTGGGAAGAGTCAGACAGGAAATAGGTTGGGACATTTGCAGCCGATTTTCTGGCCTACTTATAACTAACAGGTTATAGTCAATGTGTACACGGTGTTATAAATAGTACATAAAAGGATAACAAATACTATAGCTACCCACAAGTATTATTAGTTGAGTCAGATTAACCCAATTCCTTCAGCGAGTTAAAAATGCCTATGTACGCCTCTGAAAATGTTCAAGTTCCAATCGTTCTAGAGAAGCCTAGATTTTAATGTAAGTCACCTACGTTCTTGACAATGGTGGGGGTGGGGGTGGGGGTGGGGGGAAGGGGTGTATGCATCCAGAAATCTATATGATTGAGCAATAATGTCCCACTCTCTATCATCAAGTCCGACTCATGCTACGCTATAAAATAAAGTTAGGTTAGCAAGTCTGAAAGATCATGTGAGTCATGACCAGTAACATGTAATTAACCTCACTTTTGTACCTCGTATGTAGCTCTCACAAATACCCGTGGAAGTGGACATGTTTTTGCTTATATTTCAGCTTCCAAAATACCTCTTGCTTCCACAAACACCACTCACTTCCGAGGCTTGTAGGACACTTAGAGTCTTATCTTATGTCTAGCAAAAGTCGGAGCCAGCTCAGTAATACCAAATTCAGCCGGTAATACCAATGCATATAGGTACATCGCCTGCAGCAAACATATTTTTTGTATAGGACGTATCCATACGTTTGCCGCAATGAAAGGGTTAATAGTTTCTTTTGATAATCTCTTGGTCCATTTTATTCAGCTTATAATGAGCCTTTAGTAATGAAAGGCATACACAGTATTTAATTTAACTCTCTGACTTCCACAGTTACTTCCTAATCTGTATGAAATTGTTTAGTGATAACAAGAATAATATGAAGAAATGTGCCATCCAATAAAAATGAGTTAAATACACTTCAACACACTAGCTCATTCTCTTGGTTTATCATGCAAATATGAGAGTAACCAAGCATATTATGCATAAACATACACGTCTTGTTCATCATACAGCCTAACCTAACCACTGATTCACAAGGACATACCCTACTATATTTAATTAATTTTATACTCCTTTCCCTTTCCTTTTAAGACACTCATACATCCATTCACAGCCACTTCCCCCCCATCTTCTCTCTCTCTCTCTCCATCCCACTCCTACAATGGCGCAGCTTAATAATCTCGTGTCCTGCCCCCGCCTGCCCGCACATCACTAGGTCCAACAGTGTGTGTATGTGTGTGCCCGTGTGTCTGTCTGTCAGTGTTTTCGAGGTAGTGGTCTTCAATGAGGTCTGGTGGTCACATTTACTGTGGCAAGTCTAACATTGGCCGAAAGTAGGGTAGGTCTTGGCCTCTTGTTATATTTATGACTTATATATACAGGGTGTCCCAGGAGGAAAGGGTATAGCTTTGGGAAATGATATAACAAGGTATTCTAAGCATAAAATATTCCATAACAAAAAGTCCAAATTTCAACCTTTAAAAAGATATTGAAGGTTTTATGTAGTGTCCTCCCCCGCATCACTGTAATGGACTCGTCCATGGCAAATAGTTTTCAAATACTCCAAAGTGAGCTATTATATCTATAATCATTTTGCAACTTACAGAATTATAGTATCTTTAAAATAACATGGTAGAGTAATTGCAGAAATATGGAGGTGTAGTAGGCACTAAGACAGCTAGGCCAGCCTTATGGGGAAATACTGAAGAAAATGCCATTTTCAAAATGCAATATCTCTTTATCGGTCGAGATTTGGACTTTTTGTTATAGAACATTTTAGGCTTAGAATATTTTGTTCTATCATTTCCCAAAGTTGTGCCCTTTCCTCCTGGGACACTCTGTATATATATATATATATATATATATATATATATATATATATATATATATATATTTATTCGTTATACGTTGATTTGATAAAGTTCCCTATACATTCTAGCCGATGCCTTACACCTTTAAACAGAAAAAAACTTGCCGTATATACACAATTAATTCCTTCACCGCCATGTAGCATGACAGATGACCTTGAGCCTAAAGTCTCTTCGCTGTAAGTAGGCGATACATCATGATCTCTATCCTCTGTAACTCAAAAAGGGCTAGAGCGAATTGGCTGTAAATGTTCACATCTATTCCTTGACTGACTCTTCCCAAATGGTAGACATATTAGCTCAATTACTGTAATAGTTTTTGAGTTACAGAGGATAGAGGTCATGATGTCTCGCCTACTTACAGCGAATAGACTATAGTATCCGGTCATGCAGGGTGATGAAATGCACTTATGTTGTTGGCTTTCTCGAGTTGCTGCTTGGTACACAATACAAGCATTATGGTGATGTGGTAGCCACTTGTGTGTGAGTATGTGTGTGTTTGTATGTGTTTGTGTGTGTGCGCGCATGCTCGTTCACGGATTTATATTAAATAAGCATATGTATGCACTTATCTACGAGACAACAAATATAAAGATGGTTCGATCACAGAGCTTTCATTTGACTCAATTCTTAAGTTTCCATCTACGTAAAGGTAAAAGAACACGTAGCCAATGTCTGCCCCTGGTGTATACTGTAAATGTCTGCCCCTGGTATATACTGTAAATGTCTGCCCCTGGTATATACTGTAAATGTCTGCCCCTGGTATATACTGCAAATGTCTGCCCCTGGTATATACTGTAAATGTCTGCCCCTGGTATATACTGTAAATGTCTGCCCCTGGTATATACTGTAAATGTCTGCCCCTGGTATATACTGTAAATGTCTGCCCCTGGTATATACTGTAAATGTCTGCCCCTGGTGTATACTGTAAATGTCTGCCCCTGGTGTATACTGTAAATGTCTGCCCCTGGTATATACTGTAAATGTCTGCCCCTGGTATATACTGTAAATGTCTGCCCCTGGTGTATACTGTAAATGTCTGCCCCTGGTATATACTGTAAATGTCTGCCCCTGGTATATACTGTAAATGTCTACCCCTGGTATATACTGTAAATGTCTGCCCCTGGTGTATACTGTAAATGTCTGCCCCTGGTATATACTGTAAATGTCTGCCCCTGGTATATACTGTAAATGTCTGCCCCTGGTATATACTGTAAATGTCTGCCCCTGGTATATACTGTAAATGTCTGCCCCTGGTGTATACTGTAAATGTCTGCCCCTGGTGTATACTGTAAATGTCTGCCCCTGGTGTATACTGTAAATGTCTGCCCCTGGTGTATACTGTAAATGTCTGCCCCTGGTGTATACTGTAAATGTCTGCCCCTGGTGTATACTGTAAATGTCTGCCCCTGGTGTATACTGTAAATGTCTGCCCTGGTGTATACTGTAAATGTCTGCCCCTGGTGTATACTGTAAATGTCTGCCCCTGGTGTATACTGTAAATGTCTGCCCCTGGTGTATACTGTAAATGTCTGCCCCTGGTGTATACTGTAAATGTCTGCCCCTGGTATATACTGTAAATGTCTGCCCCTGGTGTATACTGTAAATGTCTGCCCCTGGTGTATACTGTAAATGTCTGCCCCTGGTGTATACTGTAAATGTCTGCCCCTGGTGTATACTGTAAATGTCTGCCCCTGGTATATACTGTAAATGTCTGCCCCTGGTGTATACTGTAAATGTCTGCCCCGGGTGTATACTGTAAATGTCTGCCCCTGGTGTATACTGTAAATGTCTGCCCCTGGTATATACTGTAAATGTCTGCCCCTGGTGTATACTGTAAATGTCTGCCCCTGGTGTATACTGTAAATGTCTGCCCCTGGTGTATACTGTAAATGTCTGCCCCTGGTGTATACTGTAAATGTCTGCCCCTGGTGTATACTGTAAATGTCTGCCCCTGGTGTATACTGTAAATGTCTGCCTCTGGTGTATACTGTAAATGGGGTATCACAGAAAACTTACAGTATATCTTTAAGGGGAGGTATTTAGTTTGTTCCCTAGACCTCCATCAACCTTAAAATTACACCCCCTCGAGTCCCTTTCAAGATAAATTTGTACATTTTTCGGTAGAAAAATGTCCCGGCCAAAGGCCGGTTCCTCTTAAATTACAGGCTCGCTATCGCTCGCCAGGATAAAATCGACACCTGAATGGCACTAAAGGTCTTAATATGGGGTGAAAGTTCTTAAAATCGCTAAACTAATGGGGCAAACGTTTTATAATATCAAAAGCAATGGGGCTAAACATGAGGGAGAAAGGGGTCAAGAAAACAATCCCTCAAGTGGAGACACCTCCCCTTAAGTATCGTTATTATGACAAGTAATTAGTCTCCGGCATCATCTCTTCATTTTGTTTGTCTTTGCACTGGTATCGGAAACTAGACTGAAGGTAGATCAAAATAGATGTTAATCTTGTTTAAAAAGCTCGCCATATATGCTGGCAGACTATTGTTGACAATAAAAGTTGACAGAAAAAAGAACAAGTGTGATACCGGCTTATATCTAAAAGATGTTTATAGATGCTGTAGTAGTAGATCGATGGTGCAAAGGGGATAAGTTGGGTGGAGGAATGATCGAGGGAGGGTGCAGAAAAGAAAACAACACATTAATTCTACAGTATATTTTGTAACGTTTCGGGATATGCAATACCCATTTTCAGGCCTTTTTACCGTTTCCTTCCCACCTAATACACATTTATGACGAGTCTAACATTCCCGATCCGAAACCACTCGAGCTTATATTTTGACCATTGGAGTATATAGCAGCCGGTAACCAAAGTCTGTTTACAATGGCCAGTTTTGAAACTATGACTCCTAGCCTCTTGTAACTCGGTCAAGGCTGGAGCAAATGGGCTGTCAATCTGTGTACCTTTTTACTGGCTAACTCTTCCAATTTAATAGAAATATCAGCTCAACTGTTTGCTCTTTTGAGTTATGGGAGCTTGTGGAGCAGGCGATTGGGGCGGGTGGAGGGGAGGGGAGGCGGGGGGGGGGGGGGAGGGATTTCAAGACCCTCAATAAAGAATAGACTATAGGTATGGATATGTAGAACCCGTTTGCTCCAACCTTCTCTTGAGTAACACGGAGCTGGGGGTCATTATTGTTACACACATCCTAATGAATGGACTATAGTGAATGAAAAACATGCAAGTATAATGACTGGTAAAGTGAATGTCTAATCCAAGGATCGGGTATTATGGAAAGAGAGAGACAGAGAGAGAGAGAGAGAGGTAATCAATATTATTAAGAGTATTATTTTTTTAAATTTATTTATGAAGTTCCAAAAATATAATACAAAATATATAAGTAAAGCCCCCCCACCCCCTCAAACACATCCAATATGCGAGTTTATGGGCTACAAAACGCGTCGCGTCGCATCATGAATCAATGGGAAAAAAGAAATATGGTCAGAATCCCCCCAACAAATTTTTAATCAGTTTAATAAGGGCCTCCAGAAATTATCAGATTTCGAACTATCCCACTTAACCCTGTTTACTACGACAGATCCTTCTTAATTTGCATTAAATCTTCTAGATAGAGCTACTTTTCAACTAACAAGACTTCACCGGTACTGAAGGGGTTAATATGTACTCTATTAATCATATTTCTCCACTATGTAGTATATTAGGAGCCCTTGTGACCCTAAGTATGATGGGATGGTAAGCTTGATGATTCCCGGCCCTGTGGAGCGGTCATCACCACAGCCATCACTACCACCACCGCCAATTTTTTTTCATTTTTTATCCTATATAAATCAGACAATTGGGACAGTCAGACCCAATAGTTCGCCGAAGGTCTTGCTCATAAACTGTCATATTAAGTTACTATTATTTTCTTTGAGGGTGCAACAGGGGAAGAGGGTTGTAGGAACGCTGAAAGCAGTAACAAGAAATTGGGTTGTCAACATGGAAGTAAAGAAATCCTTGCATGACAGTGTGGTTATCCCGACATTGACTTACGGGAGCGAAGCATGGACGTGAGTGAAGAGACTCAAACCAAGAGTGAGAGGAGTGGAGATTAGTTACTGGAGAAGTGCGTGCAGAGGTACATGGAGGGATAGACAGACGAATGAGGAAGTAAAAGAGAGAGTGTGGTGTGGATGTAGATGTGCTGGAAAGTGTGAAAAGGAACACCTTGAGATGGTTCGGCCATGTGGAACGTATGGTAAGCGAGAGAATGACTAAGAGAGTGTATGAGGGTGAGGTGGAAGGACAGAGAGGGAGATGTAAACCGAGTGAGAGGTGGAAGGATGGAGTTAAGAAATATATGCGTGATGGTGGTACTGGATGGGAGGAGGGGCGTCGACTGACTAGGGTCAGAGGTGCATGGGGCCATTTCGTTTGGGGATCACGGCGTACGGCAATAGATAAATAGATAGATACATACTTTCCTTGACAGTTCTCACATGCTTTTCATAACACTAGATTAGTACTGTACTATTGTTTCATGTATTATAAATTATAAAGATAACTTTGGATTCACACGAACTAATATCAAGGTTTTCGGTGAATTATTGATTATGACTGGTCATATGGAACCAGCGAATTTAATTTAACATATTCTAAGTTAATCCATCCTAACCTAACCTATTTTAATACACGTCGCTAATCTGTTCCATATTAATTGGAGCATATCATTCAATAGACATAAACAATTCAAAACTACTTGTATAAGGAATACACCAGATAACTGTAGTCTGGTTTATCAACTGACGCTAAATTGGCAAGTCCGTATCTTGATTACTCAGATATAACGAAGATAATGTAGTGAAATATGATGTTAATTATGAACAATCACAAGTATACCATGCAAATATAGAGTAGGCTTAGTTATATTACTTATCAAACAGTGCTAAACGACTAAATTTTCCGCCAGGTGAATACAAAACAAGACTACTGTATACCTAATGTTTCCTGCCCCTTCATATTTGGCTAAGTATAAACTTGTCGCCGGGATGTATAGTCTATTCGCTGTAAGTAGGCGATAAATCATAACCTCTATCCTCTGTAATTCAAAAACGGCTAGAGCAGATTAGCTGTAAATTTCAACATCTATTCCTTGACTGACTCTTCCCAAATGATAGAAATATTAGCTCGATTAATCTAGTCGTTTTTGAGTTACAGAGAATAGAGTTAATTATTTATCGCCTAATTACAGCGAATAGATTATAGCAGCCCCCTATGATCAGCTGAGACACACAACAGTATAGACTATAGCAGCCCCCTATGATCAGCTGAGACACACAACAATATAGACTATAGCAGCCCCCTATGATCAGCTGAGACACACAACAATATAGACTATAGCAGCCCCCTATGATCAGCTGAGACACACAACAATATAGACTATAGCAGCCCCCTATGATCAGCTGAGACACACAACAGTAGACTATAGCAGCCCCCTATGATCAGCTGAGACACACAACAATATAGACTATAGCAGCCCCCTATGATCAGCTGAGACACACAACAGTAGACTATAGCAGCCCCCTATGATCAGCTGAGACACACAACAGTATAGACTATAGCAGCCCCTATGATCAGCTGAGACACACAACAATATAGACTATAGCAGCCCCCTATGATCAGCTGAGACACACAACAATATAGACTATAGCAGCCCCCTATGATCAGCTGAGACACACAACAAATATAGACTATAGCAGCCCCCTATGATCAGCTGAGACACACAACCAATATAGACTATAGCAGCCCCCTATGATCAGCTGAGACACACAACAATATAGACTATAGCAGCCCCTATGATCAGCTGAGACACACAACAATATAGACTATAGCAGCCCCCTATGATCAGCTGAGACACACAACAATATAGACTATAGCAGCCCCCTATGATCAGCTGAGACACACAACAATATAGACTATAGCAGCCCCCTATGATCAGCTGAGACACACAACAATATAGACTATAGCAGCCCCCTATGATCAGCTGAGACACACAACAATATAGACTATAGCAGCCCCCTATGATCAGCTGAGACACACAACAATATAGACTATAGCAGCCCCCTATGATCAGCTGAGACACACAACAATATAGACTATAGCAGCCCCCTATGATCAGCTGAGACACACAACAATATAGACTATAGCAGCCCCCTATGATCAGCTGAGACACACAACAATATAGACTATAGCAGCCCCCTATGATCAGCTGAGACACACAACAATATAGACTATAGCAGCCCCCTATGATCAGCTGAGACACACAACAATATAGACTATAGCAGCCCCCTATGATCAGCTGAGACACACAACAATATAGACTATAGCAGCCCCCTATGATCAGCTGAGACACACAACAATTATGACTATAGCAGCCCCCTATGATCAGCTGAGACACACAACAATATAGACTATAGCAGCCCCCTATGATCAGCTGAGACACACAACAATATAGACTATAGCAGCCCCCTATGATCAGCTGAGACACACAACAATATAGACTATAGCAGCCCCCTATGATCAGCTGAGACACACAACAATATAGACTATAGCAACCCCCTATGATCAGCTGAGACACACAACAATATAGACTATAGCAGCCCCCTATGATCAGCTGAGACACACAACAATATAGACTATAGCAGCCCCCTATGATCAGCTGAGACACACAACAATATAGACTATAGCAGCCCCCTATGATCAGCTGAGACACACAACAATATAGACTATAGCAGCCCCCTATGATCAGCTGAGACACACAACAATATAGACTATAGCAGCCCCCTATGATCAGCTGAGACACACAACAATATAGACTATAGCAGCCCCCTATGATCAGCTGAGACACACAACAATATAGACTATAGCAGCCCCCTATGATCAGCTGAGACACACAACAATATAGACTATAGCAGCCCCCTATGATCAGCTGAGACACACAACAATATAGACTATAGCAGCCCCCTATGATCAGCTGAGACACACAACAATATAGAACTATAGCAGCCCCTATGATCAGCTGAGACACACAACAATATAGACTATAGCAGCCCCCTATGATCAGCTGAGACACACAACAATATAGACTATAGCAGCCCCCTATGATCAGCTGAGACACACAACAATATAGACTATAGCAGCCCCCTATGATCAGCTGAGACACACAACAATATAGACTATAGCAGGCCCCCTATGAGCTCAGCTGAGACACACAACAATATAGACTGTAGCAGCCCCCTATGATCAGCTGGGACACACAACAATATAGACTATAGCAGCCCCTATGATCAGCTGAGACACACAACAATATAGACTATAGCAGCCCCCTATGATCAGCTGAGACACACAACAGTAGACTATAGCAGCCCCTATGATCAGCTGAGACACACAACAGTAGACTATAGCAGCCCCCTATGATCAGCTGAGACACACAACAATATAGACTATAGCAGCCCCCTATGATCAGCTGAGACACACAACAGTAGACTATAGCAGCCCCCTATGATCAGCTGAGACACACAACAGTAGGCTATAGCAGCCCCCTATGATCAGCTGAGACACACAACAGTATAGACTATAGCAGCCCCCTATGATCAGCTGAGACACACAACAGTAGACTATAGCAGCCCCCTATGATCAGCTGAGACACACAACAGTAGACTATAGCAGCCCCCTATGATCAGCTGAGACACACAACAGTAGACTATAGCAGCCCCCTATGATCAGCTGAGGACCACAACAGTATAGACTATAGCAGCCCCCTATGATCAGCTGAGACACACAAAAACAGTAGACTATAGCAGCCCCCTATGATCAGCTGAGACACACAACAGTAGACTATAGCAGCCCCCTATGATCAGCTGAGACACACAAACAATATAGAAGACTATAGCAGCCCCCTATGATCAGCTGAGACACACAACAGTAGACTATAGCAGCCCCCTATGATCAGCTGAGACACACAACAGTATAGACTATAGCAGCCCCCTATGATCAGCTGAGACACACACAACAGTATAGACTATAGCAGCCCCCTATGATCAGCTGAGACACACAACAATTCTAGACTATAGCAGCCCCCTATGATCAGCTGAGACACACAACAGTAGACTATAGCAGCCCCCTATGATCAGCTGAGACACACAACAGTTAGACTATAGCAGCCCCCTATGATCAGCTGAGACACACAACAGTAGGCTATAGCAGCCCCCTATGATCAGCTGAGACACACAACAGTATAGACTATAGCAGCCCCCTATGATCAGCTGAGACACACAACAGTATAGACTATAGCAGCCCCCTATGATCAGCTGAGACACACAACAGTAGACTATAGCAGCCCCCTATGATCAGCTGAGACACACAACAGTAGACTATAGCAGCCCCCTATGATCAGCTGAGACACACAACAGGTAATATAGACTATAGCAGCCCCCTATGATCAGCTGAGACACACAAACAGTAGACTATAGCAGCCCCCTATGATCAGCTGAGACACACAACAATATAGACTATAGCAGCCCCCTATGATCAGCTGAGACACACAACAGTAGACTATAGCAGCCCCTATGATCAGCTGAGACACACAACAGTATAGACTATAGCAGCCCCCTATGATCAGCTGAGACACACAACAGTAGACTATAGCAGCCCCCTATGATCAGCTGAGACACACAACAATATAGACTATAGCAGCCCCCTATGATCAGCTGAGACACACAACAATATAGACTATAGCAGCCCCCTATGATCAGCTGAGACACACAACAGTATAGACTATAGCAGCCCCCTATGATCAGCTGAGACACACAACAGTATAGACTATAGCAGCCCCCTATGATCAGCTGAGACACACAACAGTTAGACTATAGCAGCCCCCTATGATCAGCTGAGACACACAACAGTATAGACTATAGCAGCCCCCTATGATCAGCTGAGACACACAACAGTAGACTATAGCAGCCCCCTATGATCAGCTGAGACACACAACAGTAGACTATAGCAGCCCCCTATGATCAGCTGAGACACACAACAGTATAGACTATAGCAGCCCCCTATGATCAGCTGAGACACACAACAGTAGACTATAGCAGCCCCCTATGATCAGCTGAGACACACAACAGTAGACTATAGCAGCCCCCTATGATCAGCTGAGACACACAACACAGTAGACTATAGCAGCCCCCTATGATCAGCTGAGACACACAACAGTATAGACTATAGCAGCCCCCTATGATCAGCTGAGACACACAACAGTAGACTATAGCAGCCCCCTATGATCAGCTGAGACACACAACAGTAGACTATAGCAGCCCCTATGATCAGCTGAGACACACAACAGTAGACTATAGCAGCCCCCTATGATCAGCTGAGACACACAACAGTAGACTATAGCAGCCCCCTATGATCAGCTGAGACACACAACAGTAGACTATAGCAGCCCCCTATGATCAGCTGAGACACACAACAGTAGACTATAGCAGCCCCCTATGATCAGCTGAGACACACAACAGTATAGACTATAGCAGCCCCCTATGATCAGCTGAGACACACAACAGTAGACTATAGCAGCCCCCTATGATCAGCTGAGACACACAACAGTAGACTATAGCAGCCCCCTATGATCAGCTGAGACACACAACAGTAGACTATAGCAGCCCCCTATGATCAGCTGAGACACACAACAGTAGACTATAGCAGCCCCCTATGATCAGCTGAGACACACAACAGTAGACTATAGCAGCCCCCTATGATCAGCTGAGACACACAACAGTAGACTATAGCAGCCCCCTATGATCAGCTGAGACACACAACAGTAGACTATAGCAGCCCCCTATGATCAGCTAGACACACAACAGTATAGACATAGCAGCCCCCTATGATCAGCTGAGACACACAACAGTAGACTATAGCAGCCCCCTATGATCAGCTGAGACACACAACAGTAGACTATAGCAGCCCCCTATGATCAGCTGAGACACACAACAGTAGACTATAGCAGCCCCCTATGATCAGCTGAGACACACAACAGTATAGACTATAGCAGGCCCCTATGATCAGCTGGGACACACAAACAGTTTAGACTATAGCAGCCCCCTATGACCAGCTGAGACACACAACAGTAGACTATAGCAGCCCCCTATGATCAGCTGAGACACACAACAGTAGACTATAGCAGCCCCCTATGATCAGCTGAGACACACAACAGTATAGACTATAGCAGCCCCCTATGATCAGCTGAGACACACAACAGTATAGACTATAGCAGCCCCCTATGATCAGCTGAGACACACAACAGTATAGACTATAGCAGCCCCCTATGATCAGCTGAGACACACAACAGTAGACTATAGCAGCCCCTATGATCAGCTGAGGCACACAACAGTATAGACTATAGCAGCCCCCTATGATCAGCTGAGACACACAACAGTATAGACTATAGCAGCCCCCTATGATCAGCTGAGACACACAACAGTATAGACTATAGCAGCCCCCTATGATCAGCTGAGACACACAACAGTAGACTATAGCAGCCCCCTATGATCAGCTGAGACACACAACAGTATAGACTATAGCAGCCCCCTATGATCAGCTGAGACACACAACAGTATAGACTATAGCAGCCCCCTATGATCAGCTGAGACCCCCAACAGTAGACTATAGCAGCCCCCTATGATCAGCTGAGACACACAACAGTATAGACTATAGCAGCCCCCTATGATCAGCTGAGACACACAACAGTAGACTATAGCAGAGACTATAGAACTATAGCAGCCCCCTATGATCAGCTGAGACACACAACAGTATAGACTATAGCAGCCCCCCTATGATCAGCTGAGACACACAACAGTATAGACTATAGCAGCCCCCTATGATCAGCTGAGACACACAACAGTATAGACTATAGCAGCCCCCTATGATCAGCTGAGACACACAACAGTATAGACTATAGCAGCCCCCTATGATCAGCTGAGACACACAACAGTATAGACTATAGCAGCCCCCTATGATCAGCTGAGACACACAACAGTATAGACTATAGCAGCCCCCTATGATCAGCTGAGACACACAACAGTATAGACTATAGCAGCCCCCTATGATCAGCTGAGACACACAACAGTATAGACTATAGCAGCCCCCTATGATCAGCTGAGACACACAACAGTATAGACTATAGCAGCCCCCTATGATCAGCTGAGACACACAACAGTATAGACTATAGCAGCCCCCTATGATCAGCTGAGACACACAACAGTAGTGAACAATACGAAGGATCTAAGTACGAGTACTAAGTGATGTATTTTATATATCTATCCTCTGTTTATCTTCATAGTATGCATCGCTAATTATGAAAACAAGTTATTATATACCGGTACAGTAGATGTGTGCTGGGGAAACTAAACCCACACATTGCAAACAAGTATGTTTTGTTCTATGTGGATGAGGGAGACAAAAGGCAAAACGGCCTCTGACGAGTGCCTCCCCCAGAGTTAAAAGAGTGACAGGGCCAAAATCAAGGAACAAACTTGTTTTTTTTTTTTTTTTTTTTTTTAATCCAATGATCTGCTTCACCTCCAAGTAGTGTTACCTGCTCCCGTCACGACTATAGTCTATTCGCTGTAAGTAGGCGAGAAATCATGATCTCTATCCTCTGTAACTCAAAAAGGGCTAGAGAAAATTGGCTGTAAGTTTCCACATCTATTCTTTGATTGACTCCTCCTAAATGGTAGAAATATTAGCTCGATTACTCTTGTCGTTTTATAGTTACAGAGGTTAGAGTTCAGGATTTCTCGCCTACTCACAGCGAATAGACTGTTAGGTATTATAACTCAGGTTGTATTTTCCGTAGATTGTATTATGGTACTGTCAAAATGATGTGTTTATATAAGGGTTGAATAGAGTACTTAATGTGTGTATACAAATACACTATTTTAAAGTTATATTAGTAGTAATAAACCCAACAAATATAATGATAGAAAGGTAAATCACTATAAATATACCAAACGTTATTAAAGTATATATACTTCTGTTACACCCTCGAAATATACAGTGTATTGAAACTGTGGTTGCACTTTTTGTAGAGTGTATGGTGGGTGTTGATTACCTAATTAATGTCGCAAAGCAAATTGGTAGCTCTGCATGAGGCTCTATAAATACAACACTCGATGACCTGTTTACATAATGAATGAGTTTTCTATGTTTTCAGTAAATGTTTAGTTTATGGTGCCCACTGCCTAGTGTGTTTGTGTGTATTTGTATGTGTGTGTGTGTGTGTGTGTGTGTGTGTGTGTGTGTGTGTGTGTGTGTGTGTGTGAAGAAACATTATTTGATGTAGCTATGAAAGTGATGAATACGAACGTTGCTGTTTAATTTCTTGAGAACATGTAAAACTTCATCGAAAATATTACTAGTTTGCCTTTATTTGGAGCATAAATATGGTCATTACGAATTGTTCTACTTATTGGGTTCCATAAGGATTGGGCCCATACGGAATTGGGCCCATACGGGATTGGGCCCACGGGATTGGAACCTAACCTAACCTAACCTAAGTGGGCCCAATCCTGTGGTCGCCTATTTATTGTACTATAATCACTCTGGCCTATGACTGTCAGTGTTGGAAGTCTGATATTATTCCTAAGTTTGCAGTTGTTAGTAGATCGTCAGAGCAACAAAGTCGCCTTTAATGACAAAGTTTGCAATTCAATACATATACAGTTCTACAAATATAGACACCAATAGAAGCTCTTTATACTGTATATGAATGTGTGTAGGCCAGGACCATAGACTTGTTTCAAATGGCAGAGAAGATTCCACCTTTTTGGATATGAACTTGTTTAGAACCTGAATATAAGTGGCTATGGTCTATTCATGATGACGACTGTAGAAATCCTGACCCACAACCTAAAAAAACAAAACTAAATTACCCTTGGGCGACCATCAACCAGTAAATATGTATTAAAATTCAAAACTCATTTTCTCAAGCCCTTCCTGAATTATAAGAGGCTAGGGCTCAACATGTTTAGACTTGTCATAATGCCTATAGCTCATTAATACACATGTACCACTGTAGCCTACTAACATATTCATACAGTATCAATTGTATCCATTTGATTGCATTGTTAGTTAAGGGGACATGGTTCACTTTTTGGGCGATTTTTGCATGTATTCATTATTTTTCTAGTTTCCTCCCTAGACCTCCATCAAATTAATAAAAAATTCATTATATCCCCCTGCTAGATTAATTTGTACATTTTTCGGTAGAACAATGTTCCGGCCGAAGGCCGGTTCTTCCAACATTACAGGCTCACTAACGTTCGCCAGGGGAAACAATTCGACACCTAAATAGCACGAAAGGACTAAATATTGACGAAGAAATGGGACGGAAGGTCTTAAAATCGACTAACTAATGGGGCAAACATCTTAACATCTGAAAACTAATGGGGCTAAACATGAGGGAGAAAGTGATCCAGAAAACCGGCCCATCCCCCCTTAAGAGGTCATGTTCTCTCCACTGCACCCTCCACTACACATTGGCGTAATTGAACTGGGTGACTCGCAATACTTACATAATTTGTTAATGGTCTGTGATTCTAAGTTTTCATTTATTACAAGTATCATCAAATGCAACTAGGATAATTTTAATTATTCGTAAAGCTTGATACATTTATAATAATAATCCCATTTGTGCAACGTGTTATGGATATTTTTGCTTTTCCTTTGCTTGAATACTGCTCCCAAGTTTGGATTTCAGCCACTACTTGACATTTTCACCCTATTGATGAGGTTGCTCGTAATGCTAACATCTTATTTCCTGGGAAAGGCAAATATATCTATCTATCTATCTACAGTATATCCTCAGGCCCAATCCCTAATTTTCCTGTTTTTTATTGTGTGTGTGTGGGGGGGGGGGGGAGGCGACCCAAGACAGAGCCAGAATAGGGACAACACAACAGAAAACAATGATCACACATAAACAAAATATAACTCTCTTACTAGTCTATATTCCACAAACTGTTCTTCAATCAATTACCTCTTCCATATATTCCACATTTTATCCCAAAGTCATCTGTCCCTGCACGTTATACTCGGGATTGTGAGCGGCACTGTCGATTATTTCTTGCTGTTTCTCAATGTAGAATGTCACAATACCAAAGACCATTTTTTCCTTACAAATCTGTATTGTGAAATACGTCTGTATTGTGAAATATCTTGCCGTATGATGTCTTTACTCCGGACAGTATTCAGTTCAAGAACAAATCTTATTCAACACCACTTACTGCTGAATGACTAACTATATACTTTAAAGTATTTAAGTTTTATCATGCTCTATGGCTTTAAGTTTTATCATGCTCTATGGCTTTAAGTTGTATCATGCTCTATGGCTTTAAGTTTTATCATGCTCTATGGCTTTAAGTTGTATCATGCTCTATGGCTTTAAGTTGTATCATGCTCTATGGCTTTAAGTTTTATCATGCTCTATGGCTTTAAGTTTTATCATGCTCTATGGCTTTAAGTTGTATCATGCTCTATGGCTTTAAGTTGTATCATGCTCTATGACTTTAAGTTTTATCATGCTCTATGGCTTTAAGTTTTATCATGCTCTATGACTAAGTTTTATCATGCTCTATGACTAAGTTTTATCATGCTCTATGGCTTTAAGTTTTATCATGCTCAATGACTTTAAGTTTTATCATGCTCTATGGCTTTAAGTTTTATCATGCTCTATGACTTTAAGTTGTATCATGCTCTATGGCTTTAAGTTTTATCATGCTCTATGACTTTAAGTTTTATCATGCTCTATGACTAAGTTTTATCATGCTCTATGGCTTTAAGTTTTATCATGCTCTATGACTTTAAGTTGTATCATGCTCTATGGCTTTAAGTTTTATCATGCTCTATGACTAAGTTTTATCATGCTCTATGGCTTTAAGTTTTATCATGCTCTATGACTAAGTTTTATCATGCTCTATGACTTTAAGTTTTATCATGCTCTATGGCTTTAAGTTTTATCATGCTCTATGACTTTAAGTTTTATCATGCTCTATGACTTTAAGTTGTATCATGCTCTATGACTTTAAGTTGTATCATGCTCTATGACTTTAAGTTTTATCATGCTCTATGACTTTAAGTTTTATCATGCTCTATGGCTTTAAGTTTTATCATGCTCTATGGCTTTAAGTTTTATCATGCTCTATGGCTTTAAGTTTTATCATGCTCTATGACTAAGTTTTATCATGCTCTATGGCTTTAAGTTTTATCATGCTCTATGACTTTAAGTTTTATCATGCTCTATGACTTTAGCTTCTTTTATATTATACCTTTCTTTTCTTTTCTTTTTTCTTTTTTTTTTCTATGTGATTGAGGGAGGCAAAAGGCATAACTGCCTATAGCGAGTGCCTCCCCCATAGTTGAAAGAGTGACAGGGCCAAAATCAAGGGACGTTCGAGCCAATTACATTTCCACACGTGTGCTCACTATATATGAGGAGATTGTAAGTCAAGTCTATGGCCATTCGGCTTCAGCTTGTCCCATCGGAAAAGGAGTTCATCCTTTGAATAATAATACAATCATAATAATAATAATAATAATAATAATAATAATAATAATAATAACAATTATTATTATAATACTAATTGAGCATAACTGGTTAATCTTAGTCAAGATAAAATATTGTAAGAAAATCATCATTCAGATAACCATTATACTTAAATACATTTTCGAATTTCAAAGTGCCTGGCGCCATTTTGATCTGTGTGTGAATAATATAAATCAAATTTGATCATGTGATGGTAAATGCCCCTCACAAATTAGTACTAAATCTTGTACAATTACAGTCAGAGGGAAAGAAAGTAGCCATACCCCACTTTGCCAAATACGACCCTTAAGGGAGCCCACCTCGCTTTTTTTCTCTTTCTCTCTCTTTGGCTTTTATCCATTCGGCCTCATTCAGCCTACTGTTTTAAGACGTTTACCCCCATCCAGGTGTCAATTTTTCCTAGCGAGCCAGCATATATATTATATATTTTTGTTTTGACAGCAAGCTAAATTTGTACATTTTTCGATAGAAAAATGTCTCCGGTGAAGCCGGATTTCTCCATACAATGCTGGCTCGCTATCGCTCGCCAGGAAGAAATCGACACCTAGATGGGGATAAAAGTCTTAAAACAGTTGGCTGAATGGGGCCGAATGGATTCAAGCCAGGGAAAGAGAGAAGATAAAATAAAGCCGGTGACCCCCTTAACACTTAAGAAAAGTAGTCCAGGATTTTTTAAGAGAGAGAGAGAGAGAGAGAGAGAGATAGATTTAGAGAGAGAGATTTAGAGAGAGAGATTTAGAGAGAGAGAGAGAGCGAGCGAGCGAGCGAGAGAGAGAGAGAGAGAGAGAGAGTGAGAGAGAGTACCCCAAGACTATTAAACTCCCATCATGTAAAGCAGTAAGTATTGGCTGGGTAAAACGTGCATTATTTTAGCATTCGTAACAGCCAATATCGATTTATGGTCCGTATTCCTAGACAAACCCCATCATTGTCGGGGTAATTATTATATCAATCAAACAATGGGGGTATGTGTGGTGACAGCGTGTAGCCACACTCACTCTCCGACTCCACTCAGGGTGATTCTCCCAGTTGAGCCTCCAGGCATCTGCCCGAACCGTATCAAGTATCCTATCGCATATTGGTTCACATATCTCAACCATGAGATTTGTGGTCGTCCCTTAGTCCTCCTCCACTCAGGGTTGTCCTCTGTAAAGACGACCTGGTGAGCAGGCTCAGCTTCAGGCAGAGAACCACATGCCCATAAGTCCAAAATTTGGCATTCACAGACCATGCAACAAATATATCATTAATCAGTTTCATGGAGTAGTCGCTGGTTTGAGATGTAATCATGCCAGTGATAGCCAATTATTCTGTAAAGACATTTAGTACCAAAGGAGTTGATGTGTCTCTTCAACTCACTGTTAAGTGTCCATGCCTCACATCCATACAGTAAGTTTCGTTCTTCTTCACAGGTATTTACAGCGCCATATACTTTCTTTGAGTGAATCCATAACGCCATGTGCTAAGCCGACTCATCCCTTTCATGGATCACGCTACCAAGATAAATATATTTATATAAGATCTCTAAATTCTCACCACATACATGAACAGATTGCACTGCATCATCTAATAAGTCACCAAATGCTTGCTTGGACTTTGGGCTTAGTCCAAGAGACCATTATACCCAACTGCTCCGACTCCTCATGTGTCTTGAGGGCCAATCTGAGAACATTCAATGTCTCCCCTAGGATCACTGTGTCATCTGCTATATCAAGATTGCTGATCTAGAAATTGCCAACGTCTGCACCTCAGCGACTCTAACCCAATTGACTCTAACCCAATTGTCCGGCTCAATAACCAGTCCAAACAAGTTAATATTGTAGGTGCTAGAAACCACCCCTGTCTCACACCTGAATTCACAGGGAAAAAGGAGGATGCTTCCCCACCACTCTTGATAACACTCTCTGTTCATGTATATAATCCAGACACCAGGTCAATAATCGTCGCGGAGATCCCACGTAGCCATAGTAGCTCCTAGACTGCCTAGAGCGTCTCTCGGTACACCGAGTCATATGATTTCTTGAGATCAGCATAAACTGTAAGCAGCAATTTGAAACTCAGGTCAGCGTTCCACGAAAACTCGGAGCGCAGAACCAGGTCAATTGTTGACTTCTTAGGTATTTATCTAGTTTGATCAGGGCTCTGCTCCTTCAGCTGGTGGCCTCGGATTCGCATCATAATAAGATTCGTGGGACTTACAATGAAATGTATTGTGCGGATTCATCCATTCAGTTTATGGTATGCGTGTAATATAGTATGCAGTAAATATTACATGTGATTAACTACTTTTTATGTTTATGAAGTTACTTACAGTATATATGTGCATCCCAGTATATATATTTGTATACTTAGAAACTGAAACAGTCCGCATATCCTTTTAAGTGACTGTATCTGAGAGTGGCTTGACATAAATGGTCCATGACTAGTAATGACATCCCCAAAACTCATTACTTCAGCTCAGTAGGGGGTACTTACAGGCCAACGACTACTGAAATTAATGATGCTTTATGCTCACAACCTTGAATTTAGATTGCCCTCAGATGGTGCCGCAGTCTGTTGTATTTCGAGGTAGCCCATTCCACAAGTTCACAACTCGATTGAAGAAGAAATTCTTAAACTCATGCGAGTTAAAAGGTTTACCAATTATTTTGCATCCATTATAACCTCGCTTATAATTGGATTGGTTGATCGTAAGGTAGATATTACAGTTCATGTTGTCGATGTCTTTGATAATTTAGAACACTTGAGTTAGATCGCCTCTTAATCGTCGCTTGGTTAAAGGAAATATATTTAATTATCTAAGACGCTCTTCGTATGGTTTAAGCTTTAGACTAGGTACCATGTTGGTAACTCTACGTTGAACCCGTTCCAGTTTGTCACTATCATTTCGGTAGAGAGAGGGAGAGAAAGAGAGAGAGAGAGAGAGAGGGAGAGAAAGAGAGAGAGAGATCATTTATTAACTCTGCATAAGCAGAGTGGTATCGCTCCCCGTATAGTGGTACATGCTAACCGAAATGTCTGTCTGTCCGTCTGTCTGTCCGAGAACTCCTCCTAGACCGTTTGACGGATTTTCACCAAACTTCACACGAACCTTCGGTGCGTGAATTCGACGGTAATTAAATTTGTCTTTTTTTAATTTGTGCAATAGTTATGATCTTAGGTCCTAAATTTTTTTTTGCCCCCCCCCCCCCCCTTTCAGGATCCCCACCCCCCCACCCTGTACCTATTCCCTGTGTGAGTGTGTGCTCTGTAGGGGCACACACACACACAACTCTGAGTAAGCAGTTTGGTATCCCCCCCCCCCGTATAGTGGGTACCACTGGAAAAAAATGTCTGTCATAGTCGTCGTCGCTGTCCGTCTGTCCCGAAACTCCTAGACCGTTGGACGGATTTTTACCAAATTTCACACAAACATTTGTTGGGTGAATGCGAATGTCAGTCAAAAAAGATTTTTTGAATTTGTGCAACAGTTATGATTTTAGATCCAAAATATGGTTTTACCCCCCCCACCCCCACCCACCCAGGGGGCCCCCCCCAGAACCCCCCCTCTGCTATGATGGCGTCCTGTGTGTGTGTGCCCCGTAGGGGCTCACACACAGAACGCCTTCGTTCTGGGGGCGGAAACATCTCGCCCCGCATTTGTTAGGTTAAGTTAGTTTAGTTGACATTAGAAGTTATGGTAGTAATAGTGGGGATGATGGTAATTGTAGTGATAATGGTGATAATATTGGTGATGATGGTAATTGTAGTGATAATGGAGATAATAGTAGTGATGATGGTTGTAGTTGAAGTGATGATGACAGCAGTGATGATGATGGTAGAGATGATGATGCCAGTAATAGATATGATGGTGACAGTGCTGGTAGTAGTGATGATGGTCATGATAGTAGTGATGATGTAGTGATGTAGTGATAATGATGACATTAGTGACGATGGTGACAGTAGTAGTGATGATGGTGAGTAGTAGTGATGATGGTGAAAGTTGTAGTGATGATGACAGGAGTAGTACAAAGGAGTACAAAGGAAATCAAGCAGCAACAGGTCTAGTGACCCTTCTAGGCTGCTTGTCCTCCAAAACACTGAGGATCAAGTGTCCAAACAGTTGTTTAGAGTGGGTAAGGGAACATTGGAAAGGGAACTACTGCCCTGGAACTAATGTCCGTGGCAGGACTAGGAAGTTAGTAGGGGACATATGGGTTAGTAACTGAGGGGAGAATAAAACAAAGTTATTCATTTACAAACGCAGTCAGTCGCGGGTTTGATGCGAGATATTTGTCTAGGAGGAGGTTAAATGAATCAACGGTGCTGCAGTCTATAACGTCTCGGGGAAGCCCATTCCACAAGTTGACAACTCGATTGAAGAAAAAATTCTTAGATTCGTGTGAGTTAAAAGATTTACCAATAATTTTGCAACCGTTTCCCCACGTGTAATTAGATTGGTCGATAGTGAAGTACTTACTACAGTTCATATTGTCGATGCCTTTGATGATTTTGAACACTTGAATTAAGTCACCTCTTAATCTGCGCTGGGTTAAAGGAAATAGATTTAATTCTCTAAGACGCTCTTCGTATGGTTTGTTATTTAGGCTAGGTATAATTTTGGTGACTCTACGTTGAACTCGTTCTAGCTTGTTTATGTCTTTTTGGTAATAAGGGCACCAGCATTGAACGCAGTATTCCAGAAGAGGGCGGACTAAGGAATTGTAAAGGGTTAGGATAACGTCTTTGGATTTATGCTCAAATGACCTGCCTATAAAGCCAATTATTTTGTTTGCCTTCTTAACAACTTCTGAACATTGTTGACTCGGTTTTAGGTTACTCGATATTGTTACTCCCAGATCGGTTTCTCTGTTTACATTCTTAAGCTGAGTGCCATTCATCGAATAGTTTGCTTTCTCATTTAGGTATCCGATATGTAGTACTTTACATTTATCCGCATTGAAACTCATTTGCCAAATTTGGGCCCAATGTGACAATTTATCTGGATTGTGTTGCATATCGTCAACTTGATCTTTTGAGAGTACGCTATTTGCAATTTTTGTATCGTCAGCAAATTTTGAGATTGTACAGGTGAGACCCTCATCTATGTCGTTGATGTAAATTAGAAAGAGAATTGGTCCTAGTACCGATCGCTGGGGTACCCCGCTACTTACATTGGTCCATTTAGATGCCTTACCGTTTATGACTACTCTTTGCTTTCTGTCGCTGAGCCAATTTTCTATCCATTTCAACACACCGTCTTGTATTCCATGCGCTTTTAGTTTTAGCAGTAAACGTTTGTGGGGAACTTTGTCAAAGGCCTTTTGCAAATCAAGGTATATAATATCTAGCCTACAGCTTTACTCTCATCGTAGAGGTTGAGGATATCGTGGAAGAAGTCTAAGAGGTTTGTTAAACAGGAACGTTTTTTACGAAAGCCGTGTTGAGTATCTTTAAGTATGTTATTTTCCTCTAAGTGATTTACGAGTTTGTCTCTTATGACCGTTTCTAGCATTTTACATACAACTGAGGTTAAGCTAATTGGACGATAGTTACTGGGTAGGGATTTGCTGCCTTTTTTTAATATCGGTGGTGTTACGTTGGCTATCTTCCACTGATCAGGCATAGTTCCAGACTGCAAGGATTTATTGAATAGTGATGGTGAGAGTAGTAGTGATGATGGTAAGAGTAGTGATGACTATAATAGTAGTAGTGTTGATGATAGTAATGGTGATAGTGACTATACTCTATCCAACTCAACTTTGCCGCCGGCCTCTGCAGCAGATACGAGACCGCGCCTGTGATTGGCTATCTGGCCAATAGGAGAGGCAGAGCTGATAATTTATTCATTATCTTTATTATTCCTTATTTATTAATTAAACTAGATACGTTTAAGAAATGTTAATGATTATTTAATAAATTACATTGCTATCAGATTATAAAGCGCTATTAAATATAACATGAAACACAATAATAACGTATATATCGTAAAGTAAAAACAAGGAGATACAGAATTGATAAACGGGGAAGTAAGCGAGAGGGAAGGCTGACTGGCTCAGGCCCGTGCGTATTAGTGAATTACAGGCCGTGCTTGACTTCGCACACATTTAAAGTAGAAGTGACAGTTCTTACCTTGCTTGTGTTTACAGTATTATATCTTACGATTTTATGTGTTCCATGTGGTATTTTATAGCTCTTAAGGTTCGGATATCACTTATCACACCATTAGAATGACCTAAACCTATCTAATATAATAGCACGAAGCCAACGAAAGGTAAACATGAATAGATAATGGTTATATCTGCACATACAGACACAAATAAGATAACATTTGAGTTTAAAAGACGCCGCCGGGCCAGTGCAGTGTTGCCAGGAGGTGGTTTGTTTTATATTTATACACTGCATTTCCATCTTTTCGGCGGTTGCTGAATATTATGCTCAGTGTGTTGTATGTGAAATAACAAAGGGGTTTGTATGCTACTTTCTAGTATAATAACTTGGCTAAATTGTAACCACAACGTCAAGGATAAGTGCATATAATACAAACTCTGGACATTCTGGAACCTTTAATGTCTAGGGCGTGATGTCATTGCCAGCCAATCACAGGCGCGGTCTCGTATCTGCTGCAGAGGCCGGCGGCAAAGTTGAGGTGGATAGAGTATAGTAGTGATGATGGTGACCCATCGCAGAGTTGGGTATGCCGTTTTGATTTTGGGCGAAACGGCATGGTGTATTCCTATTTTTTATTTTATTTTCCTCTTTATTATTATTTTTTCTTTTCTTCTTGCGGGTGGCCGACTCAAGACAGAGCAAGAACAGGAAAACACAAAACAGCGAACAAGTATATGTAGGTTAAATTAAGTATGAGCTCTTGATTAACCCCTACTGTACCGGCAATGTCTTTCTTATTATATTCTGGCTATTATTAGACGATTTTATTAAGTTTATAAAGGACCTCTAGCAATTAACAGGCTTCAAACTATCTCACTTAACCCTTCTGACTACCACAGATCCAACTTAAACTGCATAAAATCGTCTAAATATAGCTAGAATAAAGTTAAAAAGACGTCGCTGGTACAGAATGGGATAATTGTTAAGCAAAATTAATTCTAGTATATTGTTATACTTTACAAATATGTGTGTTAGTTATAGCCTATATACTATAGGTTTAACCCGTTCAGTACCGGTGACGTCCTTTTAATTATATTCTGGCAATGATTAGACGATTTTATTCAGCTTAGGAAGGATCTCTAGCAATAATAAGGCTTCAAACAATCTCAACCAACCCTTTTAGCTACCACAAATCCTTCTTAAGCTGCATAATATCGTCTAAATATAGCTAGAATATATTTTAACAAGACGTCGCTGGTACTCAAAGGGTAAATATATAATATAATCCACTGGATATTGGGTAAGTATTACCATTTGTAAGCCGTGGATCAGGTTCAATCACTGATTGAAACTGCTTCGAAACATTAGGCTTGAACTTCAATCCGTTTTCTCTCACTTTTTACTATCAAAGAAAACGTGGGGTTAGAAGAACGGCATCAATAACTTTAGTATTTTGTCTTATACAGGTACAGTCACGAGCATAAATGCTGCGACACCAACCAGATGATATTCGCCCCTTCGTCTCCAAAGGTATTGCGAAACTTTGTATTCAAACTCACAATGATTTCTATATATCATTCTAGCTACCGCCAAACGATTTTATTCAGCTTAGTATAAACCTCTCGTGAGTATAAACCTCTCGTGATGAAGGAGTTGGCGTTATCTGGTTGATGTCGCAGTATTTATGCTCGTGACTGTACAATCGTGATCAAGACATTCTAGACATTTTTTTTAGAGACACAGTAAGGACGCACGGTCGAACTATTTTGGAAAACTGCTTGAGATCACTTAACTTGGATTTGTTAGTTAATCCATGCAGTACGGTACCGGTGACATTGTTAGTTAATCCATGCAGTACGGTACCGGTGACATTGTTAGTTAATCCATGCAGTACGGTACCGGTGACATTGTTAGTTAATCCATGCAGTACGGTACCGGTGACATTGTTAGTTAATCCATGCAGTACGGTACCGGTGACATTGTTAGTTAATCCATGCAGTACGGTACCGGTGACATTGTTAGTTAATCCATGCAGTACGGTACCGGTGACATTGTTAGTTAATCCATGCAGTACGGTACCGGTGACATTGTTAGTTAATCCATGCAGTACGGTACCGGTGACATTGTTAGTTAATCCATGCAGTACGGTACCGGTGACATTGTTAGTTAATCCATGCAGTACGGTACCGGTGACATTGTTAGTTAATCCATGCAGTACGGTACCGGTGACATTGTTAGTTAATCCATGCAGTACGGTACCGGTGACATTGTTAGTTAATCCATGCAGTACGGTACCGGTGACATTGTTAGTTAATCCATGCAGTACGGTACCGGTGACATTGTTAGTTAATCCATGCAGTACGGTACCGGTGACATTGTTAGTTAATCCATGCAGTACGGTACCGGTGACATTGTTAGTTAATCCATGCAGTACGGTACCGGTGACATTGTTAGTTAATCCATGCAGTACGGTACCGGTGACATTGTTAGTTAATCCATGCAGTACGGTACCGGTGACATTGTTAGTTAATCCATGCAGTACGGTACCGGTGACATTGTTAGTTAATCCATGCAGTACGGTACCGGTGACATTGTTAGTTAATCCATGCAGTACGGTACCGGTGACATTGTTAGTTAATCCATGCAGTACGGTACCGGTGACATTGTTAGTTAATCCATGCAGTACGGTACCGGTGACATTGTTAGTTAATCCATGCAGTACGGTACCGGTGACATTGTTAGTTAATCCATGCAGTACGGTACCGGTGACATTGTTAGTTAATCCATGCAGTACGGTACCGGTGACATTGTTAGTTAATCCATGCAGTACGGTACCGGTGACATTGTTAGTTAATCCATGCAGTACGGTACCGGTGACATTGTTAGTTAATCCATGCAGTACGGTACCGGTGACATTGTTAGTTAATCCATGCAGTACGGTACCGGTGACATTGTTAGTTAATCCATGCAGTACGGTACCGGTGACATTGTTAGTTAATCCATGCAGTACGGTACCGGTGACATTGTTAGTTAATCCATGCAGTACGGTACCGGTGACATTGTTAGTTAATCCATGCAGTACGGTACCGGTGACATTGTTAGTTAATCCATGCAGTACGGTACCGGTGACATTGTTAGTTAATCCATGCAGTACGGTACCGGTGACATTGTTAGTTAATCCATGCAGTACGGTACCGGTGACATTGTTAGTTAATCCATGCAGTACGGTACCGGTGACATTGTTAGTTAATCCATGCAGTACGGTACCGGTGACATTGTTAGTTAATCCATGCAGTACGGTACCGGTGACATTGTTAGTTAATCCATGCAGTACGGTACCGGTGACATTGTTAGTTAATCCATGCAGTACGGTACCGGTGACATTGTTAGTTAATCCATGCAGTACGGTACCGGTGACATTGTTAGTTAATCCATGCAGTACGGTACCGGTGACATTGTTAGTTAATCCATGCAGTACGGTACCGGTGACATTGTTAGTTAATCCATGCAGTACGGTACCGGTGACATTGTTAGTTAATCCATGCAGTACGGTACCGGTGACATTGTTAGTTAATCCATGCAGTACGGTACCGGTGACATTGTTAGTTAATCCATGCAGTACGGTACCGGTGACATTGTTAGTTAATCCATGCAGTACGGTACCGGTGACATTGTTAGTTAATCCATGCAGTACGGTACCAGTGACATTGTTTTTATTATATTCTGGCTGCTAGTAGACGAATTTGTTCAGCTTAGGAAGGACATCTACACATTAACAGGCTGCAGACTATAGGTCCACATGCTTTAATTCATTTCATTTGGAAGTGTTTGGTGTTGGGAGTGAAATAGATAAATATGATTAATCCTTATAGCTACCATATATCCTTCCTAAGCTACATGCATTTGTCTAAATATAGCTGGGATAAAATTAAGAAGACGTAACTGTACTCATGTGTAAATGCTTGCATGCCTTGTCGCAGTGTCAATAACGTTTTCCTCCACATTTTCTATATTTTTTCGCTTTCTCCATCTTTCACTTGAGCCAATACATGTAATTGTATTTATCCGTAGTGTAGCGTATTGCTATTTTACGTTTATAATCTCGCGTTCGGTATAATTAATTTAGGTAAGTCAATATGTGTTAATGTATATACCCGTAGCGTTTTTTAAATAGTGAGGAGAGACTGGCCAACTCGGCTACCCGACGTTTTGTGTCCTACGGAGAAAAGCGACGATGATGACTCATTATATTTCGCTATCATACTGATTAAACATTCCACGTGTATGTATCAAAATAGGTTGGGAGTGTTGTAAAAGGATATTCGGTCGTTAATAGATTTACCAAAGTACGCCAAATCAATTAATTGGTGTTAAAATTGCTTACGAAGAGTGTCTTCTTTATGTGTGTGAATTACTGCATATACGACATAGGGCGTGTCTGATTAGTATAATAATATAATTAGTATTGTTTTATTAACCTATTCTAAAACCTACAATTTAATATATATTTTATGTATGGTGATTCGTCATAGTTTTTTGGTTTGTCGGTGATCCGACAATTCAGAGATAATGCCTATACAAGAGCCCCTCCATTTACAGTATTTCCTTCGCATAGGCCTACTTGTTATAATTTTGCATGGAACCTTTTTGTAACACACAGAAACACATACTGATTGTGTATGTATTTATATACACACCATATTTATATTCAATTTTAATGTAGCCTATATGAAAACGCAATATGTGCACAACATAATTTATACAAATGAAGGCCTAATCATAATTTTCATGTAGGCTACCAGAAGCCTAGTTTTGTTTGTTGAAAGTTTATGCCATGTCTTGCTAGGCTTATATTCGTTTACTTACTTGAATAATTTTGAATATGTATTTAAAGTAATTTAATGTAGTTGAAAACTACCATTTCTTTATCACCTATCTTGATGTTAACCTATCTTACCATTACCCTAATTTGATATAGCCTACATTCTTCCATTTTCTAGGCAAACTTTGTCTATCCACCTGAATAAATATATCTACATTTCGCAATCAAAACATGACTAATTTCTTATTCTAAATATATTAAGTTAACTTAATCTATCTATCTATCTATTGCCTGACGCCGTGATCCCCGAAGGGGTGGCCACGAACGAACCGCCCCCATGCACCTCTGTCCCCAGTCAGTCGACGCCCCTCCCCCCAACCAGCACCGCCTTCGTTCATGTAGTTCCTCACTCCATCCTTCCACCTCATATTCGGTCTACCTCTCCCCCTCTGTCCCTCCACCTCGCTCTCGTACACCCTCTTAGTCATTCTCTCGCTTTCCATACGTTCCATATGGCCGAACCATCTCAAGTTGTTCCTTTTCACACTTTCCAGCACATCTACCTCCACACCACACCTCCTTCTTACTTCCTCATTAGTCTGTCTATCCCTCCATGTAACTCCGCACGCACTCCTTAAGTAATTCATTTCCACTGCTCTCACTCTTGGTCTGAGTCTCTCAACCAACGTCCATGCTTCGCTTCCGTAAGTCAGTGTCGGGATTACCACACTGTCATGCAAGGACTTCTTCACTTCCATACTGACCACCCTATTTCTTGTTACTGCTTTTAGCGTTCCTACAACCCTCTTCCCCTGTTGTACCCTCTCCCGCACCTCTTCATCCATAGTCCCATCTTTACTCAACACACTGCCCAGATACTTAAAAGAGTTGACGATCTCCATAGCCTGACCGTTCAGCTTCACCTCACACTCTGTGACTTCACCCCTTTCGAAGACCATAACCTTGCTCTTCCCCGTATTTACCTTCAAATTCCGTTTTTCGCACACTGTTCCAAACTCATTTACCAGACCCTGCAACTCCCATTCATTATCACTCATCAGAACTGTATCATCCGCAAACAGCAGTATAGGTAGCTTCCACTCAATTCCCTCCCTTTTCAGCGATACACCAACATCCACTGCTCTTGATAGTATTTCTTTCATAACTCCATCCATATATACAGTAAACAACCACGGGGACATCACACACCCCTGTTTCAAACCAACATTCAGGTCAAAGAACTCGCTCTGCTCACTCTCCACACGTACTGCCGCCTTTGCACCCTCATACATGCTCTTCACTGCTTTCAGCAACTTGCCCTCTACTCCGTATATTCTAAGTACTTTCCACAAACCTACTCTATCCACTCTGTCATAGGCCTTCTCCAAGTCCATAAAGGCAACATACACCTTTTGTTTCTTCTCCAGATACTTCTCCACAACACAATTCAGGGTAAAAATCTGATCTACACATCCTCTTCCCTTCCTAAAACCTCCCTGCTCGTCGCCTATCCATTTCTCCGTTCTCACTCTCACTCTCTCAATCACTACCCTACTGTATACCTTCCCTACTACGCTTAGAAGACATATTCCTCGGTGGTTACCACACACTCCTCTTTCCCCTTTGCCCTTATATAGGGGGACTATTATGCCAGTCTTCCAGTCATCGGGTGCACTCCCCTTCTCCCATGCTAGTTTGCACATTTTCCATACCCATTCTATCACTATCTCACCACCATACCTCAACATTTCCCCACACTCCATCTGTTCCTGGTGCTTTCCCCAACTTCACTCTTTTCATGGCTTCCCACACTTCTGACCTCCTGATCCCCACCTCCTCCTCCACTACTTCTCTTCTTCTCCCTCCCATACCATATCCAGCTATGTTTGCTGGCTCTTCATTCCTTTCATTTAGCAACTCACTGAAGTACTCCCTCCATCTTTCGACTCTCTCTTGCTTCTCGGCTAGCATTATCCCATTCTTATCTTTCACACCCTTACTGTTTCCCTTGCTACCTTCCCTAACTTTCTTGACTTCTTTCCAGAACAGTTTCTTACTCTCCCTCCATTTTACACTCAGATTCCTTCCAAATTCCTCATCTACTCTTCTCTTACTTTCCTTCACTACTCTCTTCACCACCCTCTTACTCTCCACGTACCTCGCTCGTTTCTGTCTCTCGGAATCTTCATTCCCTCTACTACCCAACCACTCTCTATATGCTTTCTTCTTTTCTTCCACAGCTATTCTTACCTCTTCTGTCCACCATGCTGTACCTTTCACTCCCCTCTTCTCCTCACTCCACACACCTCCTCACATGCTGCACAGATCTCATCCTTAAACACCTTGCTCATCTCCTCCACTTCCTCCATAACTTCCAGGTCGAACCCACCTAGTCGTCTTTCCACTGCTCTCCTGTACTCCTCCCTGACTTCCTCCTCCTGCAACCTCCACCCTCCTCACCATTCCACCCTCCTCTCGCCTCCCTCCCGCTCTCCTCACCCACTTCTTTTGTATCCTAACCTTAGCTACCACTAATGATCAGACAGACCCCCTCCAACCCCCTACACCCTAGCATCCATCACAGATTTCTTCATTCGTTCATCCACACATACATAATCAATCAATGACTTTCGTTCCACCACTGTCTTATCCTTCATCGTCAACATCCGTTTCCATGTGTACCTGTGGATCACTGTCGGAAGAAGGTGTTGGCTATCCACAGCCTCCTCCCCACACATACGTCCACAAGTGCACTACCATTCCCATTCACCTCTGATACATGAACTTATGATACATAACTTAATCATAATTTATATACAATCTAATATCACATTCTGACCCAAACTCTTCTATGACAATTATTACACCATAGCCTAGCAGTCTATTAAAGCCTAGGTATGGTGCTTCACCTAATATTATCATAGTACTGTAGGCCTAATATGTTATTATATAACCTAGCATGCTCTATTCTACTTAACATGTATATCATATACTGGTATAAAACAAACCAAACAAGTAAACAATACGGGAGACAAACATTGTACGGATTTTTCTCTCGATTGGATCATCTCGTCCCATTTCTTCATGTTACTAGTGTACATAATTAAATATGAATTTTCGATTAATTATGTACTCCTAACTAAACTTATAATAATATTTAACTAGTAATTAAAAGTTACTAGCAAATTATTCGCACAAATTAAGTGAAATGTCGAGAATGTCTCGCGCCGACTACGCCAACCTCTAAATTGAGTCTAAAAAAAAAGACGAGTTTTCCCAGGACACAAAATGACATCCCAAATCCACCAACCAATCAGAACACAGCTCCTTAAAATAATGACCCGTCTCTTACACAAAATATCTAAAGGGTCACTAGTCTGCATAAGCCGTATGTCTCATCTCACTTTTGGTATTCTCTCTGTGCTTACCCTATTGAATGGCCAGTTTAAATACTAACCCTTTTAGCCTTGAGAAATCGTTCTTTTAAAACCGAAATGTAGTATAAAGTTTGCTATAGACGATAATTAGCGTTCGTAGGTGTAGTTTATATGCCCGGTATCCATTTAAATCGGTCCCAGATTAGATGAAGTAGCAACATAAGGTGGGGTTGTTGATGTGCGCATGATCGGGCAAGCACGGGTACCAACTGAACGTATGATAGTCACCTCTTACCTACCGTAGTCTTTGTACCATAACCTCTACGTTGTTCCATATTTAGTACCCACGTATGAGAGTAAAAACAAGAGTAATATTAGTTTTAACACTGATGGAAAATATTAATGCACGTGAAGACTAATGTGTGTGTATTTCATTGCGTCTCCCGTGAATGGTTGGCAGACCGGAAGCTCCACCCTCCCAGCCTCACCTTCACCTCTACTCCTCTCACTCGCATGTTTCCCCGGGCCGTGCCTCGTGTCTCTTAGAATTTGTGTGCTTTATTTGTTTGCGTGTGCGTTTAATGGCTTGCAACCTCACCTGGATACTAGCTTGCGCGTGGGTCATCCGGATACTAGGTTACGTGTGTTCTCCATGTACGTGTGCGTGACTGTAGCAGAGTAACTAGTGAAGTGACCGTTCTGGACTAAGGCTTGACTCTTCCGTTCTTCGTAGGTGGTGATGGCGGCGGTGAGATTGCCCTGTGCTGACTGGACTTCCGAGTTGGCTGCCTCCCTGACTTCCGCAAGGTAGGTTGTTGTTCTGGAGTTTATTTCTGGCGTTAAATGTTTTTTTTTCTTCTGGCATTGGACTCATTATCCTTTCTATGTTTTTTTGTGATTTTGTCGTCACATTCATACCCATCCGTACCCACCTAAGCTAATCCACATCAATCCACTGGCATCCACACCCACCCAACCACCCCCCACCCATATCCACCACCATCCACCACACCCTCCCACCACCATCCACATCCACCCACCCACCACCATCCACACCACCCCCCCACCACCACCATCCACACCCACCCACCGACATCCGCCACCGACATCCACACCCACCCACCGACATCCACACCACCCACCACCGACATCCACACCCACCACCCCACCGACATCCACACCCACCCACCCACCGACATCCACACCCACCCTCCCACCGACATCCACACCCACCCACCCACCGACATCCACACCCACCACCCACCCACCCACATCCACACCCACCCACCCACCGACATCCACACCCACCCACCCACCGACATCCACACCCAACCCCCCACCCACATCCACACCCACCCACCCACCGACATCCACCCACCGACATCCACACCCACCCACCCACCGACATCCACACCCACCGACATCCACACCCACCCACCGACATCCACACCCACCCACCGACATCCACACCCACCCACCGACATCCACACCCACACACCGAAATCCACACCCACCCACCCACCGAAATCCACACCCACCCACCCACCGACATCCACACTCACCCACCCACCGACATCCACACCCACCCACCCACCGACATCCACACTCACCCACCCACCGACATCCACACCCACCCACCCACCGACATCCACCCACCCACCCACCCACACCCACCCACACACGACATCCACACCCACCCACCCACCGACATCCACACCCACCCACCCACCGACATCCACACCCACCCGCCCACCGACATCCACACCCACCCGCCCACCGACATCCACACCCACCCACCGACATTCACACCCGCCCACCGATTTCCACCCCCCCCCACCCACCGATTTCCCCCCCCACCCACCCACCGACATCCACACCCACCCACCGACATCCACACCCACCCACCGACATCCACACCCCCCCACCGACATCCACACCCACCCACCGACATCCACACCCACCCACCGACATCCACACCCACCCACCGACATCCACACCCACCCACCGACATCCACACCCACCCACCGACATCCACACCCACCTACCGACATCCACACCCACCCACCGACATCCACACCCACCCACCGACATCCACACCCGCCCACCGACATCCACACCCGCCCACCGACATCCACACCCGCCCACCGACATCCACACCCGCCCACCGACATCCACACCCACCCACCGACATCCACACCCACCCACCGACATCCACACCCACCCACCGACATCCACACCCACCCACCCACCGACATCCACACCCACCCACCGACATCCACACCCACCCACCGACATCCACACCCACCCACCGATATCCACACCCACCCACCGATATCCACACCCACCCACCGATATCCACACCCACCCACCGATATCCACACCCACCCACCGATATCCACACCCACCCACCGATATCCACACCCACCCACCGACATCCACACCCACCCACCGACATCCACACCCACCCACCGACATCCACACCCACACACCGACATCCACACCCACCCACCCACCCACCGACATCCACACCCACCCACCCACCGACATCCACACCCACCCACCCACCGACATCCACACCCACCCACCCACCGACATCCACACCCACCCACCGACATCCACATCCACCCACCGACATCCACACCCGCCCACCGACGTCCACACCCACCCACCGACATCCACACCCGCCCACCGACATCCACACCCGCCCACCGACATCCACACCCACCCACCGACATCCACACCCACCCACCGACATCCACACCCACCCACCGACATCCACACCCACACACCGAAATCCACACCCACCCACCCACCGAAATCCACACCCACCCACCCACCGACATCCACACTCACCCACCCACCGACATCCACACCCACCCACCCACCGACATCCACACCCACCCACCCACCGACATCCACACTCACCCACCCACCGACATCCACGCCCACCCACCCACCGACATCCACAACCACCCACCCACCGACATCCACACCCACCCACCGACATCCACACCCAACCACCCACCGACATCCACACCCTACCGCCCACCGACAACCACACCCACCCGCCCACCGACATCCACACCCACCCGCCCACCGACATCCACACCCACCCACCGACATTCACACCCGCCCCACCGATTTCCACACCACACCCACCCACCCACCGATTTCCACCCCCCCCCACCCACCGACACCCACACCCACCCACCGACATCCACACCCACCCACCGACATCCACACCCACCCACCGACATCCACACCCACCCACCGACATCCACACACCCACACCCACCCACCGACATCCACACCCACCCACCGACATCCACACCCACCCACCGACATCCACACCCACCTACCGACATCCACACCCACCTACCGACATCCACACCCGCCCACCGACATCCACACCCTCCCAACGACATCCACACCCGCCCACCGACATCCACACCCACCCACCGACATCCACACCCACCCACCGACATCGACATCCACACCCACCCACCGACATCCACACCCACCCACCGACATCCACACCCACCCACCGACATCCACACCCACCCACCGACATCCACACCCACCCACCGATATCCACACCCACCCACCGATATCCACACCCACCCACCGATATCCACACCCACCCACCGACATCCACACCCACCCACCGACATCCACACCACACCCACCGACATCCACACCCACCCACCGACATCCACACCCACCCCACCGACATCCACACCCACACACCGACATCCACACCCACCACCCACCCACCGACATCCACACCCACCCACCCACCGACATCCACACCCACCCACCCACTGACATCCACACCCACCCACCCACCGACATCCACACCCACCCACCGACATCCACATCCACCCACCGACATCCACACCCGCCCACCGACGTCCACACCCACCCACCGACATCCACACCCGCCCACCGACATCCACACCCGCCCACCGACATCCACACCCACCCACCGACATCCACACCCACCCACCGACATCCACACCCACCCACCGACATCCACACCCGCCCACCGACATCCACACCCGCCCACCGACATCCACACCCGCCCACCGACATCCACACCTGCCCACCGACATCCACACCCACCCACCGACATATATTTCATTCATATATATATATATATAATTATGTATATATATATATATATATATATATATATATATATATATAATACTTAAGGTTAACGGTCAAGGTCAGAGAACAAAATAAGAGTGTTAATAATTGTCTTTAAACTCTTCCTAAACTGTTTAACCCTTTGTGTACCGGTGACGTCATTTGTATTGTAGTCTAGCTATAATTAGACGATTTTGTGGAGCTTATGAAGGATCTGTGGTAGTAAAAATGGTTAATTAGGATAGTTGAAAGCCTGCCAATTTTATGGAGGCCCTTCATAAACTAAATCAAATCGTCCTAATATCCAGTATGAAATGAAACCGACAGAACAGTACTGAACGGGTTACGTATCGTCACCAAATTTTGATGGCAAATTTGGTTGGTCAATGCAACGATTGTCCAAATTTTTTTGTTTTTGTTATTCAAAGGTCAAGGTGAATGTTAAAGGTCACAGATTATGGTCACTATTTCTTTCTTATTTATATTTTAAATTTGAATTACCATACCATATTCAAAATGCTACAAAATAGTGTTTTGCTGACCTTATTATAGATAAATATTCCAATGGTTAAGATTCAATGTGATCTTAAATGTAATCTTAAATGTAATTATATATATATATATATATATATATATATATATATATATATATATATATATATATATATATACTTCCAGGCGGACATGAACCACCAACAGTCAGGACGAGTGTCCATACTTTAATCCACTATACACAAGTATCCTCTATCACGCTGTGGTATAGTGGATTAAAGTATGGGTTGTTCTGACTGTCGGTGGTTCAAGTCCGGCTGTGAGCATAAAAACAAAATTTAGTATATTTATACTGTATATGAACCGATTTTACCTAAGAGATTCAATGCTATTTGCAGAATAATTCTAGGTCGCAGAGTTGCGTATGCACTTTTATTTTTATTTTTTATTTTTTTTGGTAATGCGAAAACTGCACACATACTTTATTGTAGATATCTGTATATACCATTACCGCATATAAATGATTGCATACAAATGATTCTATGCAATTATACTTGCAAACTAATAATAGCCAATAACGACATCCAGCTTTGCAGTAAAATGGCACAGTAATATAAATTTAACTGTGCCTATTAACCCTTTCCGTACCGGCGACGTCCTTTTAAATTTATTCTAGCTACTATTATAGACGAGTTTATTCAGTTTCAAGCAAGTTTCAGTTTCAGCAATTAATTAACAGGTTTCGAACTATCTCACTTAACCCTTTTTACTACCACAGATCCTTCTCAAGCTGCACAAAACCATCTAAATATTGCTAGAATAAAGTGAAAAGGACGTCGCCGGTACAGAAGGGGGTTGATATCCACATTCATCGTTATTGCCTGAACAGAAACATAAACTTAGACCGGGATGGATCAGTACCTTGCCTTACAAATGACCTGAACTGACAACCCTGGACCATGAGCACCAGAGAGAGAGAGAGAGAGGTGTGTGAGGTAAAGAGAGGGAGTGTTAAGGGGAGATCTCCACTTGAGGGATTTTTTTCTTGACCCCTTTCTCCCTCACGTTTAGCCCCATTGCTTTTGATATTATAAAACGTTTGCCCCATTAGTTTAGCGATTTTAAGAACTTTCACCCCATATTAAGACCTTTCGTGCCATTCAGGTGTCGATTTTATCCTGGCGAGCGATAGCGAGCCTGTAATTTAATAGGAACCGGCCTTCGGCCGGGACATTTTTCTACCGAAAAATGTACAAATTTATCTTGAAAGGGACTCAAGGGGGTGTAATTTTAAGCTTGATGGAGGTCTAGGGAACAATCTAAATACCTCCCCTTAAGGGCACAGTGGTTGTTTGGGGGGTCTATTCATTAATGTATTCATTTTAGTTTTTAGTTTCTTCCCTAGACCTCCATCAAGCTTAGAATAACTCCCCCTAGACCCCCCTCCAAGATAAATTTGTACATTTTTCGGTAGAAAAATTTCCCGGCCAAAGGCCGGTTTCTCTTGAAATTACATGTTCGCTATCGCTCGCTAGGAAAAAAATCGACACCTAAATGGCACGTAAGGTCTTAACATTGACAATGAAATGGGGCAAAAGGTGTAGAAATCGCCAAATTAATGGGCCGAACGTCTTAAAATCTCAAAACGAATGGGGCTTAACACGAGGGAGAAGGGGGTCCAGAAAAACGGCCCAACTCCCCTTAAAGAGGTGGGGCCAATTAGGTGTCCATTGGTTCCCCGTGCTCGTTCACCCAACGGCCTGCTTACGTTAGTTAGTTACCGAGGCTCTTACATGGAACAGACGTTTTGTGGGATTGTAAATGTTTATAATGTTAGACAAAAGTTAGCAAACACCATTTTATACTGAAAGGCTTTTTTCTCTTTCTCTCCCTCTATCTTTGGCTTGTATCCATTCAGCCCCATTCAGCCCCATTCAGCCTACTGTTTTAAGACATTTACCCCCATCCAGGTGTCAATATTTTCCTGGCGAGCGGTAGCGAGCCAGCATATATATATATTTTTGTTTTGACAGCAAGCTAAATTTGTACACTTTTCGATAGAGAAATTTCTCCGGTGAAGCCGGATTTCTCCATACAATGCTGGCTCGTGATAACACCTGGATGGGGATAAACGTCTTAACACAGTTGGCTGAATGGATACAAGCCAGGGAAAGAGAGAAAAGGAGAGAAAGATAAAAAAAAAAAAAAAATTACCCCCTTAACGCTTATAGCACTATTTGTGTTGAATTATATTATCGACTGAAAACCTCTATATACTGTATATGGTCAATTGTATATATGCCACGTATAGTATAGCCAAAACTCAATAAACAACCCTAAATAACGAAACATCAATGTTGGAATTCATTTAGCACTAACATAAACCCAATATAAAACCGTGTAACTTGATCTACGGGGGCGAGCAATGTTCCGCGTTGCCTAGCTCCCATCCATCACAAGGAGCATCTCCGCTTAAAGGGGGATGGTTCACCTTTTGGTCGATTTTTGTCATTTATTCATGTATTGTTTAGTTTCCTCGCTAGATCTCCCTCAAACTTAGAAAATCATCCCCTAGAGCCCCCTTCAAGATAAATTTGTAAATTTTTCGGTAGAAAAATTTCCCGGTCGAAGGCCGGTTCCTCCTAAAATTACAGGCTCGCTATCGCTCGCCAGGAAAATATCGACACCTTAATGGCACGATAGGTCTTAAAATTGACACCGAAATGGAGATAAAGGTGTTAAAATCGCGAAACTAATGGACCGAACGTCATATAATCTGAAAACTAATGGGGCTAAACATGAGGATGAAGGGGGTCCATAAAAACGACCCATCTCCCTTTAAAGTCGAGGCGCACCGAACAATATGGTCCTCAGTCGCTTCGCCAAATTGCCACTTCGCCTTGTGATCTGTGCGTTCCATAACCGCTGCTGCTAACTATTACTTCGCTAAATGACTAGTTTGTCTCATGACCATTTAACATCGCGACCTATCACTTCTTTTAATAATAACTCTATTGTATAACTCCTGTGATAATACCCTAAAGTTGTTAATACATTCCTGGCTTTTTATAAAAGCGTTTTTGGTCTTTAAACTTTGCTGTAGCTGTTGCTGTTCGTATTGTGAGGCGAATGAACTAGGAGAGTCGAAGTGATCGAAACACGAAATAACAATCCTCCCGACAATACCCTCCAGACAAAAGGGCTTCACCCTCCCCCATAAGGTGGCCACTACTGTAACCCCTCCACCACCCTTCCCGACGGGCGACAATCTCTCCCTGGTGGTGTGGGCCGGATGCGTTCTGCTGACGGTGGGGTGGCGGTGGCAGGGTTCGATGTCAATAAGATATATTAGGCGTTCTAGTGATGGGAAACACACGGTCCTAAGCCGCGTCTTCAGCTTAACAACTCTCTTCCCCCGCGAGAGCTCGGAGTCGGATTCTGAGGCGAATTTTGGTGGTATATTTATTCATAGCTGACTCTTTTTCAATTGTAGTTTATCAAAAAAAAAAAAAAAAAAATTACACCCTTGTTATGAGGAAGGTTCTTAGCCAGAGAGCTTATTATAGAACCTATCTCGAGTCCTTGGAGTGCCACATGTATTTGTTGATTTCATTAATTGAGTTTAGAGGTGAAGTTGGTTGGTGGAAAAAAAAACATAATAATACATGCAATCCTGGGAAGCAGTGTTGCATAAAACAATGATCAATCATCAACCACAATTATCAATTATCAACCACAGCAGGTTGACGATACAAACTCTCGTGTGATACATCTTTAACTCCTCCAATGCAATAGTACCTTGTTTTCTGGTATTCTGGTTAGTACCGGTACTACATTTTTAAATTAAACTCTCTAATGGTATTACGTAGCCAAAGCATTAAGATATGGCAATCAAAAGAAAAGGACAAAGTCAAAACCGATCTATCCTTGGCAGGGTTCAGAATAGCCAATATCGGGCATGGTTGTTTTACACCTATTTTCATTTCACTTTCGTAAATAATGTTGGAAATAATAAACTAGATACTTCATCATGAACTCCTGGTCAATACGAGAGACACTAAAACTAGACGATTTTACTCAACTCTAATAAGACTTCTCCAGGTGAAAGGATTAACCCCTTCTGTACCGGCGACGTCTTTCTAATTTCATTCTAGGTATATTTAGAGGATTTTGTGCAGTTTACGAGAGATCTGTGGTAGTAAAATGGGTTAAGTGAGATAGGTCAAAGCCTGTTAATTGATGGAGGTCCTTTTTATACTGAATTAAATCGTTCAATAGTAGACAGAATAAAAACCAAAGGACGGCACCTGTACATAAAGGATTAACCCTTTGAGTACCAGCGACGTGTGTTTTATTTTATTCTAGCTTCATTTAGACGATATTTTGAAGCTTAGGAAGGATCTGTGTTATTTAAAAGGGTTCTTTGAGATAGTTTTAAGCCATATAATTGCTATACATCCTTCCTAAGATGAATAAAATGGTCTAATTGTGGCTAGAATATGATAAAAAATACGTCCCTGGTACTGTACGGGTTAAGGTATAATTATCCATCAGAGCAGAAGGAGTAAGTGTAGGCTGATCGATCTTTCTATGTCAGGTTTCGGTCTCCTACGTTTACATACCTCTACACATTTCACTTACGGGGTTACATGGTTCGTTTTTCTGGTCCCCCTTCTCCCTCGTGTTTAGCTTCATTAGTTTTGAAATTGTAATAGTTTTGTTCCATTAGTTTTGCGATCTTTGGACCTTTCGCCCAATTTCTTTGTCAACATTAAGACTTTTCGTGTCATTTAGGTGTCGATTTTTTCCTGGTGAGCCTTTAATTTCGAACCATTTACAAATTTATCTTGAAGGAGGGGGTCTTGAGAGGGTGTTTTCTTAAGCTTGATGGAGATCTAGGGTGGACACTGATAACCTATTTAAAAAATACATAAATGAGCAAATCAAAGCAACCCATCTCCCCTTGAAGGATTAAGTTATAATTACCAATCAGAGCAGAAGGATAGAGTTTCGACCAATCTTGCTGTGTCAGGTTTCGGACTCCTAATTTTATATACCTCTACACATTTCACTTAAGGGGGAATGGGTCGGTTTTCTGGACCACTTTCTCCATCATGTTTAGCCCCATTAGTTTTCAGATGTTAAGATGTTTGCTCCATTAGCTAGTCGATTTTAAGACCTTTCGCCCCATTTATTCGTCAATATTTAGACCTTCCGTGCTATTTAGGTGTCGATTTTTCCCCTGGCGAACGATAGTGATCCTGTAATATTGGAAGAACCGGCCTTCGGCCGGGAAATTTTTCTACCGAAAAATGTACAAATTAATCTAGAAGGGGGATCTAATGGATGTTTTATTTTTTAATTTGATGGAGGTCTAGGGAGGAAACTAGAAAAATAATGAATACATGCAAAAATCGGCCAAAAGGTGAACCGCCATTCCCCCCATAAGTCAACTATAATTATACAACAGAAGTTGTTTAGCCAGTTCAGTACGATGATGCCTTTCATCTGTTTATTCTTCTTATCTTTAGACGATTTAATTTAGCTTTGGAGAGGCCTATGCATGAAAAAGGGTTAGGTGTACAGTATATTTGTTTGACGTATATTGCTTATGTCAAAATGTTAAGTCAATATAAATGGTTAGAGATAATACAAAATAATATAAAAGCCTAACATTAATTATGGCTAGGTTATCAATCAAAGTGCTGGAGGAACCTCCCTGGGTGACCCTGGTCTCTGGGTCTTCTCCAGGGTGACCTAGATGTGTGTGCATTTGTTTTTGTCTGTGTGTGTTCGTTCTTTTGCGTTGTGTTTTCCCTGTGTTTGCTCTGTCTTGAGTCGGCAAAAAATAAAAAAAATAAAAATAAAAAAAAATAAAAAAGGAAAAAAAGAGGGAAAAGCAAAAGAAAAACAATAGGAAAAGTGGGAATTGGGCCTGAGTAAATAGATAGATAGATAGATAGATCGATCAATCAAAGAGGATCGAGAGAGTCGAACCTGATCCCTCCGTGGCAAGGCCCCGGGGCTGCTATTATTAGAGATATATTATTTGACATACCTTTATCATTAAGGGGGGATGGGCGCATTTATTTGTTCATTTTTATTGCTGGTTCCTCTTAAATTACAGGCTCGCTATCAGTCGCCAGGACAAAACACCTACCGGTAAATGACACGAAAATTCTTAATATTGACAAAGAAAACGGGCCCAAGTTCTTAAAATCGCCCAACTAATGGGCCGAACGTCTTAAAAATCTGAAACCTAATGGAGCTAAACATGAAGAAGCAGGGGGACCAGAAAAACGACCCATCTCCCCTCTAAAAAAAAATGCAGAGCGTATTTAACCTTTCAGTACGATCACATCTATTTTATCTAACTCGGGAAAATCTTCGTAAAATATATCAGGCTAAAAAACTATTTATCTCAGTCCAGGGGTAAGTACACCATAGAGTAACTCCTTCAATACGTTGATAATATACGTTTATGTATGCTGGCTAACTCTAAACGATCTTATTAAGCTTATAACCAAGGAGTTGAAGTACCGTATCAAGCAAACAGTCGGATACAGTCAAAACCGACTTCACCTTGACAAGGCTCAGACTGCTTATTAAATATTTGATTTAATTACACACATACATACATACATACATACACACACACACACACACACACATAAATGTTTTTTTTTTTAAGGCAAAGTAGGATAATTGTAACTCAGGAAGCGGGACAATACAAGCCTAATAAACTCAACTCCTGTATACTACAATTAGGTAAATACACACACACACACACACACACATACATACATACATACATAAATACGTACATTCAAGTTTAAAGACCGCTTCGACCTCAGTGAGTGTGATTACAGTTTTAAGTCTAGATGGAAAGTAAATACTGTTTAGCGTCTTTAAGGAATATCAATCAGAGCAGAAGGGGATCAGGTCCAAATCGATCCGTCGTCTTGGCAGGTTCCAGGCTGCTAATATCGGATTTGGTAATCACCACTCCACTAAAAGAGAGAGAGAGAGAGAGAGAGAGAGAGAGAGAGAGAGAGAGAGAGAGAGATATATATATATATATATATATATATATATATATATATATATATATATATATATATATATATTCCAGGCTGCTAATATCGGCCTTGGTAATCACCACTCCACTGAGAGAGAAAGAGGACAAAAATAGAGTGTTGGATTTAGGGGGATGACCTGCTTTTTTTCTCTCTTTCTCTGATTTGTATTCATTCGGCCCCATTCAGTCTACTGTTTTTAGACTTTTACTCCCCATCCAGGTGTCGATATATTCCTGGCGAACGATAGCGAGCCAGCATTGTAAGGAGAAATCCAGCTTCGCCGGGGAAATTTTTCTATCGAAAAATGTACAAATTTAGCCTGCTGTCAAAAACATTTTTAAATAATATGTTGGCTCACTACCGCTTGCCAGGAAAATATCGACACCTGGTTGGGGATAAACATCTTAAAACAGTAGGCTAAATGGGGCCGAATGGATACAACCCAGAGAGAGAGAGAGAGAGAGAGGATAAAAATAGTGTGTTGGATTAATGGCCTGCCACTCGGGCGTCAGGTGGCTCAGAGACAAGGTGATGAGTCTCAGAGGGAGCTGGGTTGTTGCTTATTGTATTATATATTGTATTTATTTATTGTATTATATATTGTATTTATTTATTGTATTTATATATTGTATTTATTTATTGTATTATATATTGTATTTATTTATTGTATTTATATATTGTATTTATATATTGTATTTATATATTGTATTTATTTATTGTATTATATATTGTATTTATTTATTGTATTTATATATTGTATTTATATATTGTATTTATATATTGTATTTATTTATTGTATTTATATATTGTATTTATATATTGTATTTATATATTGTATTTATATATTGTATTTATATATTGTATTTATATATTGTATTTATTTATTGTATTATATATTGTATTTATTTATTGTATTTATATATTGTATTTATATATTGTATTTATATATTGTATTTATTTATTGTATTATATATTGTATTTATTTATTGTATTATATATTGTATTTATTTATTGTATTATATATTGTATTTATTTATTGTATTTATATATTGTATTTATATATTGTATTTATATATTGTATTTATATATTGTATTTATATATTGTATTTATATATTGTATTTATATATTGTATTTATTTATTGTATTTATTTATTTACTATTTGGCACCCATCGAACAGGGATTAATTAACCCTATTAGGTGCAGGGCGGGACAATTTCGATCCTCCCTGTTTTACTCCATAGGTTTGTAGATTTTAAGATGTTTCACCTCATTAGTTTGGCGATTATAAGATGCTTCAACCCAATAAGGTGTCAATTTTTCCTGGGCGAGCGAGAGCGAGCCTGCAATTTGGGAGAAACCGGGACATTTTTCTACCGAAAAATGTACATATTTAGTTTGAATGGGGTCTGGGGGACGTTTTTTAGTTTGAAGGGGGTCTGGAGAGGCGTGTTTCTAAGTCTTGGGGTAAACTAAAAACACATTGTTCAAAAATGGCTAAAACAATGAAAACCCTCAATAATACTTAAACAAAATATCATAATAACCCCCAAGACGTTGCACCTAATAGTGTTAACCACTTCCGTACCGGCGATGTCTATTTAATTATATTTAGCTATATTCAGACGATTTTGTGCAATTTAAATAAGATCTGTGGTATTACAAAGAGTTAATTGAGATGGTTCGAAGCCTGTTAATCGTTGGAGGCCCTTTTTAAACTGAATAAAATCGTCTACTAGTATCCATAATAAAGTTAAAATTTAAGAATGTATCCAGTTGTCTAACTCATTATCCAAAATATGATGGCTCGCTATCGCTCGTCAGGCATAAATCGACACCTGGATGGGGATACATGTCTTAAAACCGTAGGCTGAATGGAGCGTAATGAATACAACCCATTGAGAGAAGGAAAACAAACAGGTCACCCCCCCCCGCCCCCCTTAATGATAAATTGTATAGGTAAATTAATGCCCAAAGCAGCATTTGAGAGACTCTCCCTCGCAATAAATAAACAAAGATTGGGTAAATAGATCGTCGCTGTCTATCTGTTATTTGTCTTCTCTTTGTTTGCATGTTGAACTGCACGCTAGTAAAGCAGAATATCAAAACAATTAAAGGACGGATTTAGACGAAACTTCGTCAGTGTCTTCCTGTCTTACCAGCACAGAAACAAGTAACCCACTCCCACGTCCCCAGAAATAAATACCCTGACATAAATTACCATGATAAGTTTTCGGTCTTAGTTAGTCAGTTAAAATAGGACTTCAGAGGCTATCAATCCATCTGGATTATTAAGCCAGCACACTGTAAGTCAAGAGTAACGTCACGACTTAACCCTCTTTTCGAGAACTCCAGTCCCTTGCTTTTTCGGTTGATCTTCAAAATGTTCATTATAAGCCATACAGCTTACCTAAAGTCGGTATCACACGAGCGTTTTTTCACTCAACATTTATCCTTAACACTGGTCTGGCAGCTTATGAGGTAAAAATTTAATATTGTTCTGTATCCTAAATACATCTATCATCAGTCTAGTTTCCGATACCAGTACAAAGTATTCCAGATATGTTGCCAGAAAGATGTTAGTGATTGAATGTTGACTATAATATCTCTCGTGTGATACCGGCTTAAAGGTTCAACACAAACAAATTGGTGAAGATTGGATGACCCCTACTGGGGGGTTTATGAACTTAACCCCTAACAATATTTTGGCATAAATTCTAAAGAACGTAAGATATCCTTAAAATTACCCTGGAGACCATTGTAAATAAGGCTAAGCAGCTTATAGTTAAATATTACCTTGCGTACACACCAGTCGTTTATTAGAGAGAGAGAGAAAGAGAGAGAGAGGGAGGGGGAGATAAAGAGAGAGAGTTAGTGTGTGTGTGTGTGTGTGTGTGTGTGTTAGTGTGTGTGTGTGTGTGTGTGTGTGTGTTACTGCTTCATTATCAACGCTTCGGGTACTCTTGTACGACGTAATTATAACACGAATTAATATTTCAAATTTCGAAGTTCTATATTTGCCTCCAGAGTACCGGTATTGCATTATTATACTATGCTATGCATGTAGATTTATACAATAATTCGACATAGTTGTGATTGATGACTTCGTACCGCTTAAGGGGAGATGGGTCGTTTTTCTGGTCCCTCTTCTCCCTCATGCTTATTCCCATTAGTTTTCAAATTCCAAGACGCTCGGCCCATTATTTAGGCGTATTTAAGACCTTTTGCCCCTTTTCTGTGTCAATATTAGGACTTTTCGTGTCATTTAGTGTCGATTTTTCCTGGCGAGCGACTGCGAGCTTGTAATTTAGGAAGTAACGGCCTTCGGCCTGGACAATTTTCTACCGAAAGATGTACAAATATATCTTGAAATGCGGTCCTGGGGTTGTTATAGTAAGTTTGATGGAGGTCTAGGGAGGAAACTGAAAACAACAAATAATACATGAAATGAAAAAATCGACCAAAACATGAAAGCTCGTAACATTATCTGGTCCGACGTCTTATGGGTTATTATGATATTTTGTTTAATAACTATTGGCTGAATGGGACCGAATGGATACAAGCCAGAGAAAGAGAAAAAAGGAGAGACAAACAAAAAACAGATCACCCCCCCCCCCCCCCTCCCCCTTAGAGATCTGCAGTTTCGTCCTTCTGCACAGGTATCGACATTTGTTGATTGAACCCATAACTCCATATTATGCTGCCTTTATACTACAATCTCCCTTCCTATGACCTCCTATGACCTGACCTTCTTCTGCCTTA
>CM064486.1:6364256-6369256 GCA_032716605.1 Paralithodes platypus | reverse complement strand
GAGCAACTTTTTTCTGGTATTATTTCGGGACATTTTTGCACTGGTATCGGTAACTAGTTTGAAGGTAGATTATTTTAGGCGGCTGAATTATAAAAAGGAGTTATTATTTTAGCTTCCAGATCACAAATGCCCGTAAAAGTTGCTCGAAAAAGGGCTTGTGTGACTCCGGATAAGAGCTACTTTTTGTTATACAGTGTTATATATATATCTATATTTACGGGGGGATGGGCCGGTTTTCTGGTCCCTCTTCTCCCTCGTGTTTAGCCCCATTGGTTTTTAGATTTTAAGACGTTCGGCCCATTAGTTTGGCGATTTTAAGATTTTATGCCTCATTTCTTTGTCAATATTAAGACCATTCGTGTCATTTAGGTGTCGATTTTTTCCTGGAGAGCGATAGCGAGCCTGTAATTTTAAAAGGAACCGGCCTTCGGCCAGGAATTTTGTTTACCGAAAAATTTACTAATTTATCTTGAAGGGGGGTCTTGGGTGTTTTTTTTTTTTTGATGGGGTCTAGGGGGTGTTTTTATCTTGAAGGGTCTTGGGGAGGGGGTGTTTTTATCTTGAAGGGGGGCCTTGGGGGTGTTTTTTATCTTGAGGTGGGGTTTGGGGTTTTTTATCTTGAAGGGGTGTCTCTAGGGGGTGTTTTTATTCTGATGGAGGTCTTGAAGGGTGTTTTTTACAGCTTGATGGAGGTCTAGGGGGTGTTTTTTACAGCTTGATGGAGGTCTAGGGGGTGTTTTTTACAGCTTGATGGAGGTCTAGGGGGTGTTTTTTACAGCTTGATGGAGGTCTAGCGAGGAAACTAAACAATAATAAGAAAATGCTAATGTGATCGGAAATGAATAATTCAAGTGGATGCTGCCTCGGATAAGAGTTACTTTTTTATACACAGTGTTATATGTATAATGTTATAGCTCGAGATTGGTATATACTGAGATTGGCTGAAGAGTTATATACAGGCATAAGGTTAACCCCTTCGGTTCCAGCGATTATTATTTTTTTTTTTTTTTAGCTACATTTAGACGATTTTATGAAGCTTCGGGAGGATATATGGTAGCTCTGAGGATTAATTGAGATAGTCTGTAGCATTTTAATGGGTTAACGTCCATAAAAGTAATATTAGCTCATTTTAATTTATCTTTCTATATATATATATATATATATATATATACAGTGTATACAGCATATATTACAAATATTTACAGATATAGTTACCATGCAAACAATTTAAGTGCAGCATAAGGTATAGTGTATGGTTAAAGGGACCATGTTGTTTGGTGTGTCCCATAACCATCAAGAAAGGAAAAGATATTCTCCTACCGGTTATACCAGTGTAAAGATAAACACATACTGGCACTACACACCTATATTTATACCAGTGTAACGATAAACACATACTGGCACTATACGCCAATATTTATACCAGTGTAAAGATAAACACATACTGGCACTATGCACCTATATTTATACCAGTGTAAAGATAAACACATACTGGCACTATGCACCTATATTTATACCAGTGTAAAGATAAACACATACTGGCACTATGCACCTATATTTATACCAGTGTAAAGATAAACACATACTGGCACTATGCACCTATATTTATACCAGTGTAAAGATAAACACATACTGGCACTATACGCCTATATTTATACCAGTGTAAAGATAAACACATACTGGTACCATACACCTATATTTATACCAGTGTAAAGATAAACACATACTGGCACTATGCACCTATATTTATACCAGTGTAAAGATAAACACATACTGGCACTATGCACCTATATTTATACCAGTGTAAAGGTAAACACATACTGGCACTATGCACCTATATTTATACCAGTGTAAAGATAAACACATACTGGCACTACACACCTATATTTATACCAGTGTAAAGATAAACACATAGTGGTACCATACACCTATATTTATACCAGTGTAAAGATAAACACATAGTGGTACCATACACCTATATTTATACCAGTGTAAAGATAAACACATACTGACACTATACACCCATATTTATTAACACCTTTTTGTGCAGGCCTGTCCCTGCAAGAATTTGGAAGTAAAAAATATGTATAATAAAAATAAATATACTGTGCTTAATTTAAACTGATATTGCAAAGGATTTTTAAAGGATTTTGTATGAATTTTGTGTTGGTTAAATTAAATTGTAACATTTCAATTGAACATACAAATGCAATGTGTGTTCAGCCCATAAGAAACAAATACACGATTTATATTATGTAATACGTAAAATACATAGAAAACAAATAAGACAACAAATGGAGAATGGAGATGTAGCTATTGAATGTAAATATTAAAAAAAGGCTCCTTATTTAATCATACAACAGTTTCGTGTGTCATAGTATTGCTATGTTTCTATTTTAGTTATTATATACTGTATCATAAAATTAATGCTAACCATAACATTATGTCAACATACTCTATAAGCTGCTGTACCCGTAGAATCAGAAATACAAAGGGGAATTAAGGGGAGGTATTTAGTTTGTTCCCTAGACCTCCAGCAAGCTTAAAATTACACCCCCTTGAGTCCCTTTCAAGATAAATTTGTACATTTTTCGGTAGAAAAATGTCCCGGCTGAAAGCCGGTTCCTCTTAAATAACAGGCTCGCTATCGCTCGCCAGGATAAAATCGACACCTAAATGGCACGAAAGGTCTTAAAATTGACAGAAATGGGTCCAGAGTTCTTAAAATCGTCAAAATAATGGGGCGAACGTCTTAAAATTAGAAAAAGCAATGGGGCTAAACATGAGGGAGAAAGGGGTCAAGAAAAAAAAATCCCTCAAGTGGAAATCTCCCCTTAAGTAAACATGAAACCACGTCAATAAGTTTTTCGAACAAGACACTCGGATGTAATATGGACTAATCCCCTTGCTTTACCTCCGTATTAACCCGTACAGTACCGGCGACGTCTCTTGTATTTGATTTCAGCCGCATTTAGACGATTTTATGAAGCTTAGGAAGGATATAATGGTAGCTAAAAATGTTTAATGGAGATAGTCTGTATCATTTCAATTGATAGACATCCTTCTTAAGCTGAATAAAATCGTCAAATGGTTACCACAGTATAATGGAAATGTCGTCACCGGTACTAAATGGGTTAAACCTGATGCATTATATTAGTACGTTAATAGAGTCTGACAAGTTGTATAATTTCAGTGAATATTCATGAGCTTTGGAAAATGAGATCATGCCACACACCGCGTCTTACAGACAGAGAGAGAGAGAGAGAGAGAGAGAGAGAGAGAGGGGGAGAGGGGGGGGGGGGAGTAGTTATGGCAAAATAGAAAATGATGGGAACAAGCTTAAGTATATGTAAGTTAACTGTGAGGCAACCACGTCCTTGCAGGCACACAAGAAAGATAATAAGAGTTTAACATGAGAGAGAGAGAGAGAGAGAGAGAGAGAGAGAGAGAGAGAGAGAGAGAGAGAGAGAGAGAGAGAGAGAGAGAGAGAGAGAGAGAGAGAGAGAGAGAGAGAGAGAGAGAGAGAGAGAGAGAGAGAGAGAGAGAGAGAGAGAGAGAGAGAGCCATGGCGTATTTAAGTTAGGGGATGAACAGGAGAGTTACTGTAGATAAAAAGGGAAACAAGTGTACTAAAGGGCTTATATTACAAACATGGAGAGAGAGAGAGAGTGAGAGTGACAGAGGAGAGCGAGGGAGAGAGAGAGAGAGAGAGAGAGACTGGAACCAAATTAATTACGGTAACTTAGCTTCGTGAACGTTGAAAGTTACATTATCAATTTAGCTATCCCATATTGACATGCTTTGTGTGTTAGAGTGTACCGTACAGTATGATGTATAATCTTAAAGGGCGTATCACAGGAGTGCATTTTCATTGCCATTTAGGTGTCGATGTTTTCCTGGCAAGCGATAGCGAGCCTGTAATTTTAAGAGTAACTGGCTATTGGGCGGGACATTTTTTCTACCGAAAAATGTACTCATTCATCTTGAAGGGGGGTCCAGGGGGTGTTTTTCTAAGCTTGATGGAGGTTTAGCGAGGAAACTAAAAACATGAATTAATACATGAATTAATAGACCAAAAAACGACCAATTTCCCCTTAAAAAGCCTGTTGAGTTTAGAGGGTGCTTCTACATTACATATATCACTACATATTCATTTACATATAGCCAAGGCCCCAATATATGTGAACAGGTAGTTAACTTGAACTTGCTATCCATTTATATATTTACTTTGACCAAGACCAAAGTTCAGTTTCCAAAATGATAAACGCGTTGACCTTAATGAGTTTGAAGATGTCTCCGATAATTGTCTCATTTCATCAGGTAGGTACAAATAACTTAATTTGAAACTAGCAAGTTCCTGATAGCTTGACTGAGTTGGAAGAGGTCGACAGTTTGCTAAATATATTACTATCTATCTATTGCCGGACGCCTTACTCCCCTTACGAGGGTGGCCATACACAGAATGCCCCCAAGCGGACCTATTCACTGTGAGAGGGACAACCCGAGCCAGTTTAGTGAAGGACTTACAGGATTGACCACTCAATTTAGGATCCGTCCGACTCCGAGGCTCTCTGTGTATCTTGTTAGCACTATTTTTCTACAGTGGTGTTCGGCTAGTCCATCCACTAACCTGCCTTACCCTTAGGTAAGCAGTACGGATTTGTATCAGGTTTACTCCCCTAGACAGGTTGCTAACCAAGGCTGACGAGTCCCATCCACCCGGATTTGTATAAGGTTGTCTCCCCTAGATGAGTTGCCGACCAAGGCTAACGAGTCCCATCCACCCATATATTACACGCTTAATTAATATCAACAGGTACAATAATGCTATATTTATCTTACTTACTTTGAGGCTCAACTATTCCGACATAATTGTATACAGTATACAGTACCGGGTATATATATATATATATATATATATATATATTCTTCAATTTTTAACATTAATGTTGCACAAACATATCAATAATATTTATAATTAAAATGCAATCAATATGGAT
>CM064486.1:6282805-6364156 GCA_032716605.1 Paralithodes platypus | reverse complement strand
ATATATATTTACACCCTACAAGTATACGATGTACGAGACGCAGCCACAACCTAAAATACCACACGTATCAGGCATGCACGGACATATTTAGACAATAATTGTTTTTCCCCGCAGCATCCAAGAGTGGAACCACCTCCCATTTCATGTAGTTAATAGCCCCACTCTTGATTTTTTTAGAACTACGATCACCAATCATTACATCCCTAATCCTGATCCTTCTCCTGATCCTGTTCCCAACCACTAGTCCTAATGCACAACCCCAGCATATCATGCCGCCCAAGAGCAGCCCTTCGCGGGACCCTCAACTTACACGTAAACGTTACTGCAGATTCGTAAGAAGTTGGTCTCAGAGAATTACTCTTATTGATATTATCAATTCTTACACCTATTCCGGTGTATGAGATTGAAATTGAAATATTTTATTAGATTAGATTTAATTACGGTATTAATATATTGAAATCACATTAAACCTGGGTCGTAGAGAGAGAGAGCGAGAGCAAGAGCAAGAGCAAGAGCGAGAGAGATAGATAGAGATGAAGCAGATTACCACTACAGCCGAGATTCGTGTAACCCACGTTGTGTGAATAGAGATTTATTTTGAAACTATAATTACATATTGTGTTCATTTATATCCAATGCCGTCAATATGTTGACCATTGTAAGCATGTGCAATGATGGTTTAGCTATAATTAACAAGACATGAGAACAATCGTCGCTAATCACTAACTGTCTGCTAGAGGAGGAAGATGGGGGAGTTGGGGATAGTTTGGGGGTGGAAGGTGGGGAAGACTTGGACTTAACTCCCCCCTTCCACCTGCCCAGGGTGTAGGAGGGTAAAGAAGGACCCAACCCTGAGCAGCTTTTAGTGTGCGTGTGTGTACCTCGCACACTATACACAACAATTGACCGGTTGGGCTAGGAACCCTCCCACGAGAAAAAGCGAGAGAATCGGATAATTACCACAGAATATGGAGGTGATTCATTCGTGGCCAACCACTCGGCAGTCCGGGGTGTCTGGACAAAACCCCAGTGGACAGAAACCCATCCTTTTATATCAAGAGTGGACAAATCCCCAGTCTCACATAGAAAACATAAAACAAAGCACTTTTATCTATGCAAACACACATTACATTCTATTTTTCACACTCAACCTTCGAACTCTAACATGATCTTTCAGTATATACTGTAAATGTCGCCCAATAAGAACATGTGTCATCTTTATTAGTGTTAAATAAGAGATTTCAACATAAACTGCCATGTTTTAAATGCTTCATATACCGTATTCAAAAGGTTCGAAGTCTAAGATATGTAGCAATAATACTTTGCGCAGTTCAACCTTGAAAAGTAGGTCATTTCACATGATAGTCACTAAGCATGATAATAACGTTTCATAAATATTTAAAATAGCATGGGCAAAATACCATACCTTCCTATAATAATGTATGTATATAAAACAGATCTCAGGGTTTCATTCGGCTTCGGAGTCACTCATGCGTTTTCAGATTCGAACTCTAAACTAGCGATATTGGAGCTTCGAAAAGTCCATACCATATTCGTTGAACGGTTGTTAGGATTATCATAGGGGTGTTTGGGGAATGGGGAAAAAGGGGGGGGGGGAGAAAGGGGGTTGAAGGTTAGGGAAATTTGCGCGCTTACTTCACTCTAGACCGTGACCAGAGACGGGTCCCTGTATATTTGGAATCGGTGAGTGCGGTGCCGGCGGGTTGTTGCCAGTGAATTATTGCGTTGGGGATGATCTTCGCACTGAGTTATCTTTGTGCTGCTGAGGCTGAGGAGGGGGGCATGTTTTAATATTCCTAAATAATGGGTAAAATGCATTTGCAGAAGGAACTTGTGAGCGAATTGATTTTGAATGAGGGCGATTTCACCTCCCTTTTTACCCTTGTGACCGACGCGCTTGCTGAATGAAATCAACCATTAGCACACCAGAAGTTACGTGAACTCTGAACTGGCCACTGGGAAGTGTAGGAACCGGTATCTAGTGAAAGGCAGTGTCATTACAGTGGGTCCTGCACTAAGATGGGATGTATGGAGCAAGCATATGAGCGCTCATCAAAGGGACTAGTGTCACGTACTTATGTCAAAATGAATTTTGCAATCTTTGTTTTAGCGTCGCCTTGTCTTCCAGATTATGGTGGCAGCTCGGATATAATGATCATCAAAATGATTATGCATATAATTTCGACAAAATCAGTTTCAATATAAAGCCTGTATTATAAAATTAATCCTGTGGTGGAAGTAGATTTAGTTAACCCATTCTGCACAATAAACGCCCTACCCTACCCCCCCCCTCCACCCCCTTTTTTCCCCCCCCTCTCCCCCCCCCCCCGGCCCCCCTATTTTCTCCCTTGCTGACTACTTTTTACTTTTAATTCTGACTAAAAGTAGACGATTTTATGCAGTTTAAGATGAACATATATTTTTCAGAGGGTTCATTGAGGATTTTTTTTCTTTCGTTCATTTTTTCCCTATTTTTTTCCCACCCCCTAATTGAGTCAACCTCAGGTATACGGACCTTAAAGAAAATCGTCTAATGGTAACGAGGGTATGATGAACATTGTCATGGTAGTGAAGGGGTTAAGAATCTCATAGGAACGAAACGCTCCCAATTTAAGCACTTCTATCTGACAACCAAGACGACCTCTCACAACCACAGAGTAAATGCAAGACCGTATACGTTGGGGTGCATAATACAAAAATATGAAAGTTCGTGTAGGTTGGGCATTTTTTCCGTATCGTTAGTTGCTAAGATAATACAGATTAACAGAATAGTGTGCTTCATTATGGTGAGATTACAGCCTCTTTCGCTTCATCTGAATAACCTCTGAGCTCTGACTGTAGTATAAGCATTAAGATTTGTTTCCCTTGAATCATGATATTATCCAGGTTGGTTGTATTTATGTATTCCTTGGGATTTCCCCCCTTGAACACAGCACTCTCCTTACTAGTGGCCGCCCCTCTAGCGCTTAAACATTACAAGGAGGATTTATTTCAACTCACCCCTAACTTCCTCGATATTGGTTTGCCTTTTTGTGCTTTCTCTATCTGGCTCCTCTTTTTCTGCTGCTTGCAACTCTGTCTCTGTCTCTCTCTCTCTCTCTCTCTCTGTCTCTGTCTCTCTCTCTGTCTCTCTCTCTGTCTCTGTCTCTCTCTTATTATGTTTCCCTGTAATAGCATTTTGTAGCAGCCCTATTTATATTATTATCGCTCGACTTCACTTCACTACTTTACCTTTCCCGTTGTTTGATGTTCTCTCACATTTACTCCGCACTTCACATATTCCCTGCTCCCTGCTATTCCCCCATCATTAATTAATGTTATTCAGCGTTTTTTTCTTTCAAACTCAACTGGTTATTTTTGTTTGGGTTACATTACTGGCTGTTTTGTTTGGATCGACCTGTATAGCCCCCTCGATCTGTTTAGGGCTAACTAGGTCCGGTTTATAGAGTATATACATCATATACTATTTCTTTATGGCATTAAGAGCGGAACCACGGAAATGTATGTACACAGGCGAGAAGAAAAAAAAAAAAAAACTCGCCCACCCTTTTTTAAAATACATGTTACTAGGCCCCCTAGGGTGCCTACTGTGAAAACAATAATTCTCTCTTTTGTGTTCTTCTTCAGTCAGTACCCCAACCAAGCTTTTCTTCTGTTGGGGTGTGTTTGTATCTTTTTTTGTTTTTTCTTTTTCTCCCTGTTCGTTTTTCTGTGTTTTCCCCTTCCGGGCGGTCCCGGAAGGCCTCCCCAGCCCATATACTAGGTTAGGTTAGGTTGTTAAGTTAGGCTAATGGCATAACAAAAAAAAAAAAAAAAAAAAAAAAAAAAAACCTAACCAGGCGGGGGGGGGGTGTGGCCGGCTGCGGCAGCCCCCACCCCATATACTAGGTTTAGGTTAGGTAAGGTTGTTTTGGATGAGGTTAGGCTATATACGCCTAGACAGAAAAAAAATAAAGTCTCTTACATAGGCGGGGTGTGTTTTTAGATTGTTGGATAATGGATAAATACTCATTGGGGGGGGGGGGGGGGGGGGCTTTTGGCTTTTTGGAACACTTACAACCCCAAACCACTACAATACAGGCTTGCCCCCACCCTCGAAACACGGGTGGGGGAAAAACAAGGCAAATCCTCACTTACAGAACTTAATTTTTTACACAAAACACAAAGTATCCTCCCGCCATCCATACCCCCAAGAAGACGATCCTGGACCAGATATTGTTAACTAGCTATCGAGTTTACAATTTCTGTTTGACTCTTTTCACTTGTTAAACGGTTATATTTCACTTGTTAAACGGTTATATTTCACTTGTTAAACGGTTATATTTCACTTGTTAAACGGTTATATTTCACTTGTTAAACGGTTATATTTCACTTGTTAAACGGTTATATTTCACTTGTTAACCATTTTTTACGTCCTTTGTTATATTTCACTTGTTAAACGGTTATATTTCACTTGTTAAACGGTTATATTTCACTTACTTGCTCCTTAAACGGTTTATAGTTCACTCCTTGCTGTTTTTATTCTTAAATCGGTTTTATATTTTCACCTTGTTTAAAACGGGTTATATTTCACCGTGTTAAAACAGGTTATATTTCACTTGCTTAACACGGTATATAATTTCACTGTTAAACGGTTTAATTTCACTTGTTTAAACGGTTATATTTCACTTGTTAATAACGAGTTATATTTCACGTTGTTTTGTATCAACAGGCTCCTTATATTTCACTTGTTAAACGGTTATATTTCACTTGTTAAACGGTTATATTTCACTTGTTAAACGGTTATATTATTTTATTAGTCGTTCCTTGTTCTTCTTCCCTCAACTTCTCCACCTTTCTTAAGGGGAGATGGGTCTTTTTTTTCTGCTCCCCTTCTACCTAATTTTTAGTCCCATTCGTTTTCAGATCATTAGTTTGGCGATTTTAGAACCTTTCGCCCCATTTCTTTGTCAATATTTAGATTTTTCGTTTTTTTGTTAATTTTAGGTGTGTAATTTAGGTAAATTTAGATTTTCTGGCGGCGAGCCGATTCAGCGTGCCTGTAATTCTAGGTGGAACCGACCTTCTAGCGGGTGTTTTTTTAAGCTTGGAGGTCTAGGGAGTTAACTAAACAAAATAAGCAAAAGATATATAAATGAAAGAATAAATACGTCCATCTCCCCTTAATTAACACTCCCTTCTTGTAAGTCTTCCTTTGTATTAATTATTCTCCTTTCTTTAACTTCTTCCCCCTTTTTCAACTTTCCTACTTTTCTTAAGGGGACAGTGGTTATTTTGGGGGGTCTATTTATTTATATATTAATTTATTTTTCTCATAAAATTACAGGCTCGGTATCGCTCGCCAGGAAAAAAAATGGACACCTAAATTTTACGAAAGGTCTTGATATTGATTTAGAAATGAGACGAAAGGTTTAAGAACGACACACTAATGGGGCGAATGTCTTACAATCTGAAAACTAATGGGGCTAAACATGAGGAAGAAGGGGGACCAGAAATTACGACCCATCTCCCCTGAACACTCCCTTCTTGTAATTATTCCTTTTTCTTATTTATTTTCTTATTTTCCTTTCTTTAACTTCTTCCCCCTTTTCAATTTCAACGTTTTATTAATCTCTCGTATTGCACCCGTGGGGTATTAATCCTGTGCACCCATCTCATATGTGTTCCTTGTATTGGCGTTTTATACTTCCTATTGCATTGGGTATATCCTTGCATCTATGTGTTCCTTGTATTGGCGTTTTATACTTCCTATTGCATTGGGTATATTCTTGTATCTATATATGTTCCTTGGGTATATATTAAGCAAACCACCCACCAATTTTCATGACAATTTTGAAATGCATGTTGGAATCCCTATAAACTGTACTTCATTTTTATGTAAGTTTGATAATTTGGAAAAATCCGATTAAGGCTCGAGACAAATTAACCAGTTGAAAATGATGTTGGAAAAAAACAAAAGTCTCCCATAAACGGCGGGCCGGGCCGCTCCATGTTATTGTACGTTTTGTTTGCGACCTTAATTTCGTCTGTTTAATTCACTTTATCCTTAATTGGACCCCCTATGCATTAGTTTTCACAAATCAGATTATGATGACATGAATTGTGGACGGATGTTTAGAGGGGGCAGAGCTCCCCCTTTCCAACATATTGAAGTGTCTCACAGTAAAACTTTCCTATGATAAAAACAACCCCACGAATTTCCACAGATTTTTTAAATTTCATTTAGGATGTAATATAACCTATACTCCATGTTAAAAAAATAAGTGTCAACCCTCGGAAAAAATTCTATTAAGGGAGATACAGAACCTAGAACCTGTAAACGATATTTGTCCAGGGTCTCCTTTCTCCCCATAGACGGCAACAGAACACGACTCGGCGGGGACCTCTTTCTCCCTTGCCTTTCAGTCTAATTAACACTAGGAATTTCACCTAATTTTCTATCCAATGAGACTATCCAAACAGCGGGGGTTGTGGGGGCGGCCAGCCCCCACCCATAATACCCTAGGTTAGTAGGTTAGGTAAGGCTGGTAGGTTAGGCTAAAATCTTTAATGTTGCTTAATTGTTGGATAATGGATAATGAGCTTACTGGTTAAGTTCATTTTCTATCCCATGTATCATCCAACTACTTTTGCCAAAACTTGACTGTTTTTTTTTTTTTTTTTAATTTTTTGGGGTTTCTTAAATTGAAAAACAAGAAAACCTGAGCCAACCTTTTGTTGCCACTTTCTGACTTTTATGAAGCTGAAAAATCTTAAAATCCCAACCAACTTTTGCCAAAACTTGGCTAGAGTTTTTTTCATTTTGGGGTTTTCTTAAGTTGAAAAACAAGAAAACCCGAGCCAACTTCTTTTTTGCACTTGCTGGCTTTTATGCAGCTGAAAAATCTTAAAATCCGAGCCAACTTTTGCCAAAACTTGGCTCGTGTTTTTTTCATTTTGGGGTTTTCTAATATTGAAAAACAACAAAACCCGAGCCAACTTTCATCATAAAAGCCATTATATCGCCTTTTTATGTCTTTAACCCCACATTTTCCCTGATCTTCATATAAGGCCTCCTCAAATCGGGCGCCGTGGGCTCTTAAGGTGATTCGGTTTTTTTTTTGGATGATAAAGGGGAAAACGATTTTTGCGGAGGTTGAAACTAATGTCAATCACTATATATTGATGCAAATAAACTAAAACTAAAAACAAATAATAATGAAAATAATTGGTGGGTGGTTTCCTTCATATTTTCCGTTCCTTGTATTGGCGTTTGTTTCTTATCGCATCCTTTGTTTGTGGGTGTATATTTTTAAGTGTCTTTGTGTTCGCTTACTTTTACTCTTATGTTTTCCCATTTTCTTATATTTTCTATTTTCTATCTCTTGTCCTTGTTAACCCATATAATAACGGTGGCGACATTTTCATTATATTCTGGTAACTATTTGACGATTTTATTCAGCTTAGTAAGGACGTCTTTAAATCAAAAGCCCACCGACTATCTCCATTTATCCCTTTAGCTACCATATATCTGTCCTAAGCTTCATAAAATCTTCTAAATCAGCTAAAATCAAATCAATGAGACGTTACCGGTACTGTAAGATTTAATTAGAACCCTCGATTGGTTATGCTGTCCTTTGCTTTCTCTTTCCTATTTAGTATTTGTATGTGTCTACTCTTTCCTTCCTTTCTCCCTCTCTTCTTCTCTTCCACCTCTCTATTTTTACGTGTGCACTCTTTACCCCTCTTCCCGTCTTCGTAGCCTTATCTTCTTCTTCCTCCTCCCCTTCCTCCTCCTTTTCCTTCCCTCCTCCTCCTCCTCTTCTTCCACCTCTTCCTCCTCCTCCTCCTCTTCTTCCTCTTCCTCCTCCTCCTCTTTCCTGTATCTCCCTCAGTTATCTTTCCCTCTCCCCTGTAGTTCTTTTATTTGTCTTCCTCCTCCTCCCTTCGTTATCCCTATCTTTTTATCCCTGCTCTGTGGTTTTGGTTTGACCTCTTGTATTCTCCTACGTTACATCTCCTATTCTTTCGCTTTTCTTTAACCCTTCATTCTTAATCTCTGTTTCTGTTATTCCTATTATCCTTTACTTCTACCTATTTCAATCTACCTCTATTTCAATCTACCTCTATTTATCTACCATTCTCTGTCCAACAATTTTATCCTATATATATATATACCACATACAACCATGGATGGAAGTTATAACTGATTTTGTTCTTTTCCTTTTTACACATATGATCTATATATTCTACCAGTAATATATTTCCTGCGCAACAGATGAATAGTTTTTATTTACTGGAGTTTTTGAGAATGGAGTGAGTATTATTTGTAAACTTTACAATACGTGCATGTCACCAAACAATATTATTTTCATGTAGAGAATCCCCATGAACTAGATAGTAAGGTCAGTTAGATAGTGTCTATACCTGACGCTGGCTTTCTTTGTTTGTCTGTATAGATTTTTGTTTCTTTCTCTCTCTCTCTCTCTCTCTCTCTCTCTGGAACAAACTTCCCTCCGAAGTTGTAAATAGCTCTTCAGTAGAGCAGTTCAAGAAGAGAGTAGATAGTATTTGGCACACTCTGTAAAGAGTGTAGTGCACTAAACAGTCTCTCTCCTACCACTTCGAGTATCTCCTCGGAATGGACCGCAAGGTCTCTGAGATACTAACTATACCTTGTAACTCTCTCTCTCTCTCTCTCTCTCTCTCTCTCTCTCTCTCTCTCTCTCTCCCCTCTCTCTCTCTCTCTCTCCCTCCTCTCTCTCTCTCTCTTTCCCTCTCTCCTCCACTCTCTCTCTCTCTCTCTCTCTCTCTCTCTCTCTCTCTCTCTCTCTCTCTCTCTCTGCTATCATCCTCACCTTGTTATATCTTCTCTCTCTCTCTCTCTCTCTCTCTACCTCTATCTCTCTCTCTCTCTCTCTCTCTCTCTCTCTCTCTCTCTCTCTCTCTCTCTCTCTCTCTCTCTCTCTCTCTCTCTCTCTCTCTCCACCACAAGCCAAACAAGAGCGAAGCCCCGTGAAAGCCGCCCCCAAACTGTGATAGATTGAGTTCACGTGGGTAAAGTAGAGATAGGGAGGAAGGGAAGGTAGGTACGGGTCATCCTGCGAGGCCTATGGAAACTCTATTGTCCTCACTTCTTTACTCTCATATACAGATGGGTTGATAGAATTGTACACTCGGATACCATAGTATTTAGCTCACATATAAATTCGTGGACCTCCTATGATTTTTTTTTATGCAAATCCAATCTGGATTGATTTTTGGATAGAACATGCTTCTCAATAAATATTATATATAAATGTGTAGATTTATAGAAAATTACATTCATAAATTTGTTCTCCCGAAATATACTTCCATAATTATAAATAGGGAAGTCTACGAATATTTATGAGTGGGCTAGAGACTATGATATCCGAGTGTACACTAGATAGTTAAACAATTCGAAAAATTATTAGTTAGGTCACTTGTGCTAGGAGTTATTTACCATTGTTATGCTATATTTCATGAAGGTACCCATGAAAAATTCACATAGAGATAGTTTGGGTTTATTTGTTAACTATATACCGTACTTTTGGGTTTATTTGTTTACCGTATATACCCTACTTTTGGGTTTATTTGTTAACTATACTTTTGGGTTTATTTGTTAACTATATACCGTACTTTTGGGTTTATTTGTTAACTATATACTTTTGGGTGTATTTGTTAACTATACTTTTGGGTGTATTTGTTAACTATATACCGTACTTATGGGTGTATTTGTTAACTATATACCGTACTTTTGGGTGTATTTGTTAACTATATACTTTTGGGTGTATTTGTTAACTATACTTTTTACATCTTTTCACACTTGGGACGCCATTCTAAACTATTCTCATCTCACTCATCGAGAGAGAGAGAGAGAGAGAGAGAGAGAGAGAGAGAGAGAGAGAGAGAGAGAGAGAGAGAGAGAGAGACAGAGACAGAGAGAGAGAGAGAGAGAGAGAGATTCATAGAATAGTATCTCAAACATCTTTCAGTCTATTCTGGGGAGTCACTCTAAATGGAAAGAGAAAGACTGTGTAGTGCATTAAACTCAATACAGAGTGTGCAAAATACAATCTACTGAGATAATGTGAGAGCGAGCGATAGCTAAAGAGAGATAAAGAAGAGATGCGGTGGTGTATGTTTCTAACGTTACCTAACTAGTGGTGTGTGTGTGTGTGTGTGTGTGTGTGTGTGTGTGTGTGTGTGTGTGTGTGTGTGGCGAGATGTAATGAGGTATGTCACTACGCCTATAATTATGCTCTGTGTATGATATGTGTGTGTACTGTATGTGGGTGTGTGTGTGTGTGTGTGGGGTGATGAGATTGGCGGGATATGTCACTAGGCCTATATGCACAGCCTCCTTCTTCCTACCGTCAACCCTCTTAGCGTGATGAAAGAGAGAGAAAGAGAAAAATAATATATATATATATATATATATATATATATATAATAACATGACCAGGAATCGGCTATTATAACAGGGTCCATAAAATATTTTCATTTATTTAAAATATTTTGCAATATAGTAATTACTTAGGTGTTTTCATGGCTGTTATTTTCGCCTGTAATTGTAACCTTTAGGAAACTAAGCTTTATATTGCGTATTGTTGTCTTGTAGAGAATCTTTCATCTCTGTAGGTTTATCTTTTGTAGTTTTATATCTGTAGTTATGTATTTTTATCTTTGTAATATTATCTTGAATCTGTGTAGTTTTATGTGTTATCTTTGTAATTTTAGCTTGTAGCTTTGTAGTTTTATTTTGCATCTTTGTAGTTTTCTTTATCTTTATAGTTTTCTTTTGCCTTTTTAGTTATATATTTTATCTTTGTATTTTTATTTTTAACTATGTAGAGAGCAAGGTGGAAGGACAGAGAGGGAGAGGTAGACCGAAAGAGAGGTGGAAGGATGGAGTGAGGAAGTATATGGATGAAGGCGGTGCTGGTTGGGAGGAAGGGCATCGACAGACTGGGGACAGAGGTGCATGGGGGCGGTTCGTTCGTGGCCACCCCTTCGGGGATAACGGCGTCAGGCAATAGATAGATAGTAATATATTTTAGCTTTGTAGTTTTATTTTATATTTTTGTAGTTTTATAACTTTATATTTTATCTTTTTAGTTGTACCTCTCATCTTTGTAGTTGTATCGTTCGTTTGTCTTTTTAGTATTATCTTTTATCTCTGTAATGTTATATTTTACCTTTGTAGTCTTATCTCTTATCATTTTGTAGTAGTATTTTTAGCTTTGTAATGTTGTGCTTCATCTTTGGTGTTGGTTTCTGCCGCAGTAGTGTAAGAATTGTATTTGCAAGTTATATTTTGGTATGCAGTTGGCTTTCTTGCACAATGCTTTGTTTCGCAGAGATATTTGACTGATATTGATACACCACTCTATTTAATTAAGGGAGCCCACCTCGCTTCTTTTTTTTTTCTTTCTCTCTCTCTCTCTCTCTCGTTGGCATTTATCCATTCGGCCCCATTCAGCCCCATTCAGCCTACTGTTTTAAGACGTTTACCCCATCCAGGTGTCAATATTTTCCTGGCAAGTGGTAGCGAGCCAGCATATATATATTTTTTTGTTTTGACAGCAAGCTAAATTTTTACTTTTTTGATAGAAAAATTTCTCCGGCGAAGCCGGTTTTCTCCATACAATGCTGGCTCGCTATCGCTTGCCAGGAAGAAATCGACACCTGGATGGGGATAAACGTCTTAAAATAGTTGGCTGAATGGGGTCGAATGGATACAAGCCAGAGAAAGATAAAAACAGCAGGTGACCCTACTTAATTAAGTCCTGCTGTAGTAACTTTACTTGACAATTTAATATGATAGCTCTCGCTAATTGTCATTAATATTTAACCTTCACTGACCCCTTTCCTAGAATATTAGTATATATATATATATATATGTATATAATTATATATATATATATCATATATATATATATATATATATATATATATATATATATATATAGATATATATACAGTATATACAATATATATATATATATATACCGGTATATATATATTTTTTTTTTTTTTTTTTCCCCCAGAGTTTTGTACTTTCGGCGTTGTTTATCAAGTAGTTATTGTTCTATAGATGTACATTTAACAATAGGTATACATTGTCAGTTATAGATATACATTTAACAATAGGCATACATTGTCAGTTATTTATTGTCCAGCAATTAACTGTTAGTCAGTAGTTATATATTGCACAGCAGTTCCGTATTTTGTATCCAGGAGATAGTTATAGCTGAGCAGTTCTTTACTGCCTGGTATATACCTTTACTGCCTGGTATATACCTTTACTGCCTGGTATATATCTTTACTGCCTGGTATATACCTTTACTGCCTGGTATATATCTTTACTGCCTGGTATATACCTTTACTGCCTGGTATATATCTTTACTGTCTGGTATATACCTTTACTGCCTGGTATATACCTTTACTGCCTGGTATATACCTTTACTGCCTGGTATATACCTTTACTGCCTGGTATATACCTTTACTGCCTGGTATATACCTTTACTGCCTGGTATATACCTTTACTGCCTGGTATATACCTTTACTGCCTGGTATATATCTTTACTGCCTGGTATATACCTTTACTGCCTGGTATATACCGTTACTGCATGGTATATACCTTTACTGCCTGGTATATATCTTTACTGCCTGGTATATACCTTTACTGCCTGGTATATACCTTTACTGCCTGGTATATACCTTTACTGCCTGGTATATATCTTTACTGCCTGGTATATACCTTTACTGCCTGGTATATACCTTTACTGCCTGGTATATACCTTTACTGTCTGGTATATACCTTTACTGTCTGGTATATACCTTTACTGCCTGGTATATACCTTTACTGCCTGGTATATACCTTTACTGCCTGGTATATACCTTTACTGCCTGGTATATACCTTTACTGCCTGGTATATATCTTTACTGCCTGGTATATATCTTTACTGCCTGGTATATACCTTTACTGCCTGGTATATACCTTTACTGCCTGGTATATATCTTTACTGCCTGGTATATACCTTTACTGCCTGGTATATACCTTTACTGTCTGGTATATACCTTTACTGCCTGGTATATACCTTTACTGTCTGGTATATACCTTTACTGCCTGGTATATACCTTTACTGCCTGGTATATACCTTTACTGCCTGGTGTATACCTTTACTGTCTGGTATATACCTTTACTGCCTGGTATATATCTTTACTGCCTGGTATATATCTTTACTGCCTGGTATATATCTTTACTGCCTGGTATATACCTTTACTGCCTGGTATATACCTTTACTGCCTGGTATATATCTTTACTGCCTGGTATATACCTTTACTGTCTGGTATATACCTTTACTGCCTGGTATATATCTTTACTGCCTGGTATATACCTTTACTGCCTGGTATATACCTTTACTGCCTGGTATATACCTTTACTGCCTGGTATATACCTTTACTGTCTGGTATATACCTTTACTGCCTGGTATATATCTTTACTGCCTGGTATATATCTTTACTGCCTGGTATATATCTTTACTGCCTGGTATATACCTTTACTGCCTGGTATATACCTTTACTGCCTGGTATATACCTTTACTGCCTGGTGGTATATATCTTTACTGCCTGGTATATACCTTTACTGCCTGGTATATACCTTTACTGCCTGGTATATACCTTTACTGCCTGGTATATACCTTTACTGCCTGGTATATACCTTTACTGCCTGGTATATATCTTTATAGAATTACATTTTGTCTATCAAATATTTGTAATGCACTTCTTATTGTCTGGTTTGAATGTCTATCCACTGTTTTGGCATACAGTTTACTATATTGCAAACCAGTATATGCTAGCAATTTCTTCCTACTCTTATTCTATTAAATAGTTTGTATGCATCTATTTTTCCTTTGAGCATCATTAATAGTTGTGCGTGTGATATTTCAATGTTTCGCAAAATGACCTAATTCCATCTTCTTTAATATTGAATATGTGACAACAAGCTATGGAGTCCCTTTATTTCGTAAGAACAAAAACATACACAATAATATTCTAGTCATTACTCCAATTAGCTTTAGTTATTTGGTAATTGCCTACCTCTAAAAAGAAAGAAAAAATACACTTTCTAAGCTCTGAGCTGCTTTAATGTTTTCAATGTTCTTTATACGGTTTTGTGTGAGAGGACATACTAGCACTAAATATTCCCCCTATAGAAGTTATTGTCGTTATTGAAATTATTCTATATTTATCGAGCACACAGAAACACGCACGTGCTCTTTCTCTCTCTCTGTCTCACTGTCTCTCTCTCTCTGTCTCACTGTCTCTCTCTCTCTCTGTATCACTGTATTTCTCTCTGTCTCTCGGTTTGTCTCTGTCTGTCTCCTCTCTCTCTCTCTGTCTCTCTCTCTCTCTCTCTCTGTTTGTCTCTCTCTCTGTTTGTCTCTCTCTCTCTTTGTCTCTCTCTCTCTGTTTGTCTCTCGGTTTGTCTGTCTGTCTCTCTGTCTCTCGGTTTGTCTGTGTCTGTATCTCTGTATGTCTGTCTGTATCTCTCTCTCTCTCTCTCTCTCTCTCTCTCTCTCTCTCTCTCTCTCTCTCTCTCACACAGCTCTTTCATTTTTCCGTTCCTGTGATCGGTTTCTCATCCCCCCCCCCCCCCGACACACAAATCTCTTTCGTGTCTAGCACTCTCGTTTTTCCTCTTGATCTCTTTTCCTCTTGGTTTCTTTCGTATTATTCTTCCTTCGATATATTTAATGTTGTTTTCTCTTGTTTATATTTGTATTGTCTTGCTTTTGTTATCTGAGGGCTGATCATATACATTTCTGTTTTGGGGCATATTCTGTTTCCTTTATTGTAAATCATAATATCCTTATTTGTTATTTTTGCCTCCCTAAAGAGTTGCCTCTCTCTCTCTCTCTCTCTCTCTCTCTCTCTCTCTCTCTCTCTCTCTCTCTCTCTCTCTCTCTAGCGGGGTACCCCAGGGATCGGTACTAGGACCAATTCTCTTTCTAATTTACATCAACGACATAGATGAGGGTCTCACCTGTACAATCTCAAAATTTGCTGACGATACAAAAATTGCAAATAGCGTACTCTCAAAAGAACAAGTTGACGATATGCAACACAATCTAGATAAATTGTCATGTTGGGCCCAAATTTGGCAAATGAGTTTCAATGCGGATAAATGTAAAGTACTACATATCGGATACCTAAATGAGAAAGCAAACTATTCGATGAATGGCACTCAGCTTAAGAATGTAAACAGAGAAACCGATCTGGGAGTAACAATATCGAGTAACCTAAAACCGACTCGTCAACAATGTTCAGAAGTTGTTAAGAAGGCAAACAAAATAATTGGCTTTATAGGCAGGTCATTTGAGCATAAATCCAAAGAAGTTATCCTAACCCTTTACAATTCCTTAGTCCGCCCTCTTCTGGAATACTGCGTCCAATCCTGGTGCCCTTATTACCAAAAAGATATAAACAAGCTAGAACGAGTTCAACGTAGAGTTACCAAAATGATACCTAGCCTAAAGAACAAACCATACGAAGAGCGTCTTAGAGAATTAAATCTATTTCCTTTAACCCAGCGCAGATTAAGAGGTGACTTAATTCAAGTGTTCAAAATCATCAAAGGCATAGACAATATGAACTGTAGTAAGTACTTCACTATCGACCAATCTAATTACACGCGGGGAAACGGTTGCAAAATTATTGGTAATCTTTTAACTCACACGAATCTAAGAACTTTCTTCTTCAATCGAGTTGTCAACTTGTGGAATGGGCTTCCCCGAAACGTTATAGACTGCATCACCGTTGATTCATTTAAACTCCGCCTAGACAAATATCTCGCATCAAACCCGCAACTGACTGCGTTTGTAAATGAATAACTTTATTTTATCCCCCCCTCAGTTACTAACCCATCTGTCCCCTACTAACTTCCTAATCCTGCCATGGACATTTAGTTCCAGGGCAGTATTTCCCTTTCCAATGTTCCCTTACCCACTCTAAACCACTGTTTGGACACTTGATCCTCAGTGTTTTGGAGGACAAGCAACCTAGAAGGGTCACTAGATCTGTTGTTGCTTGATTTCCTTTGTACTCCTTGTACTCCTTTGTACTCCTTTGTACTCTCTCTCTCTCTCTCTCTCTCTCTCTCTCTCTCTCTCTCTCTCTCTCTCTCTCTCTCTCTCTCTCTCTCTCATTTTATTATAATATTACTTCATGCTTGAGTTGCCTCAGTCTAAGTGTATAATATCAATGTACAGTCCCGGACAGATGAAACAGCAACACCTCGTCCACCCGCTATGTGGTGAGGGGCTCTGCGGATTTGGTAACGCTAGTGGGAGGGATGTGGGTGGGTGGGTGATGAGGGGAGGTATGTGGGGGGTTTAGGGGGGAATTGGGAGTACAAAGGAGTACAAAGGAAATCCAGCAACAACAGATCCAGTGACCCTTCTAGGTTGCTTGTCCTCCAAAACACTGAGGATCAAGTGTCCAAACAGTGGTTTAGAGTGGGTAAGGGAACATTGGAAAGGGAATTACTGCCCTGGAACTAATGTCCGTGGCAGGATTAGGAAGTTAGTAGGGGACAGATGGGTTAGTAACTGAGGGGAGAATAAAAAAAAGTTATTCATTTACAAACGCAGTCAGTCGCGGGTTTGATGCGAGATATTTGTCTAGGCGGAGTTTAAATGAATCAACGGTGATGCAGTCTATAACGTTTCGGGGAAGCCCATTACACAAGTTGACAACTCGATTGAAGAAGAAATTCTTAGATTCGTGCGAGTTAAAAGATTTACCAATAATTTTGCAACCGTTTCCCCGCGTGTAATTAGATTGGTCGATAGTGAAGTACTTACTACAGTTCATATTGTCGATGCCTTTGATGATTTTGAACACTTGAATTAAGTCGCCTCTTAATCTGCGCTGGGTTAAAGGAAATAGATTTAATTCTCTAAGACGCTCTTCGTATGGTTTGTTCTTTAGGCTAGGTATCATTTTGGTAACTCTACGTTGAACTCGTTCTAGCTTGTTTATATCTTTTTGGTAATAAGGGCACCAGGATTGAACGCAGTATTCCAGAAGAGGGCGGACTAAGGAATTGTAAAGGGTTAGGATAACTTCTTTGGATTTATGCTCAAATGACCTGCCTATAAAGCCAATTATTTTGTTTGCCTTCTTAACAACTTCTGAACATTGTTGACTCGGTTTTAGGTTACTCGATATTGTTAGGGTGAAGAGGCAACAATCATGGTGTGGCTGGTGGGAGGGGGCAAACAAGTGACAGGGTAGGGGAGAGCAGACTTAAATTTGTTAAATGTAGCATACAGTGATATTGTAGGTGTGTAATTTAAAATCCTGTGGGAGTAGCTTGTTCTATAGGAAAATTTGCTTGTCACTCTGTTTTCCCGTACCCCGTCACTCGTTTGCCCCCTCCTACCAGCCATACCATGATTACTGCCTCTTCACCCTCCCACACTCCCCCCTAAACCCCCCACATCCCTCCCCTCATCATCCACCCACATCCCTCCCACCTCCTGCCAATGTTACCAAATCCGCAGAGCCCCACACCACACAGCTGGTGGACGGGGTGTTGCTGTTTGATCTGTCCGGAACTGTACGTACTCTGGAATAAAGGATTACAATTCATAGTGCAACAGTATCCTCATAAGTAACACCCCGTTCTTAACATTAATCATCAATTACAAACCCCAATGCACTTGAATGAACTAATGAAAGCATATAGCCCTCCCAGGATTTTAACTCTGGATACCACACCCAGAACATAAACACCTAAACCATTACACCACCAACACAGTTAAAGGTTAAAGGTGCGAGATATAGCATGAATCAGTAATGAATAATGGTTTCTAAGGGTTTATGAGGTCATTGCACGATTTGTAAAATGCCTGGCTTTTAATCCTCAGAAGGTGGGTTTAATTCCTGCCAAGGCCAAACTAATGTATACAGTAAATAAGCACAAATAATATATATAACTACTGTACAACTAATAACTGAAACAACCAACAACTTATCCACCATGAATAACGGTTGTGTAATAATTCACTATTAAAATCTAAATTATGTGTTTTTTTTTTTGGTTTTTTTGGCAAGTAGTCTCATATTTGTTTGGTAACGATCAACAATTTCAAGCTAATTCAACGTTATGTCACTAATGGCAGGACAATCAGTGGCTATGTTATTGGATTATATAAAACTCACAATACACTCTGAAACATGAGTGTGAAAAGTGTATATAATGTCTATAATCTGCCCATTCAAAAGCATACTGGCGGTACCCATATGATCAAGTTATAATAAGGTATATATTATAGCCATCAATATATCCAATTAGTGTATATACCTTTGTCATGCCCTTTCTATTCCCTATATTTTGACAATATTATATATATATATATATATATATATATATATATATATATATATATATATATACACAGTATATATACTGTATATATATAATATAATATAATATATAATATAATATATTAATCTATCTTTATCTTTCCCGTCCTATATTCCTGCCAACCATGTCCCTCTTACTTTTTGTTTTCGATCACATTTTCTCCCCTTATACTCACACACATACACATAATTATATATATACTGTATACATGTTTCCCCCCCTATTCACGTTACACCCATACCGTGCCCATACCCTTCTCATGTGTCTAGGTGCACGTTCCCTTCTTGGCATCCACTACCCACTGCCCGTCTCCTTTACTTCCCATTGCCGTCTCTCTCCCGACCTGTTTCTTGTAGCTTTTCTCTTTTCTGGGGTCTTGTTTACCCATCCTTTTTCCCTTTTGCTTATTTCTCTGTTTCGTTACCCGTGTCTCGCTTTCTATGTTTCTCTCTCTCTCTCTCTCTCTCTCTCTCTCTCTCTCTCTCTCTCTCTCTCTCTCTCTCTCTCTCTCTCTCTCTCTCTCTCTCTCTCCATCATATATCACTCCTTCATCGCAATCCATCTCTCCGACATTTTAGCGATTTTCATTCGTCCTTCACATTTTCACATTTCATCTTCTCAAACAACTCTCTATATTAACTTTCAGATATAATTCTTACCTCTGTTTTCGTTTTGGGCTCCTTACCCTCTATAGATATATATATATATAATTTTTATTTTTATTTTATTTTAATAACCCAATTTTCTTATACAGTATGCTCTTAGATGCTTCTGACCTGGGTGTGGTGTCCCGAGTTCGAATCCCGGGAGGACCATATGCTTTCATTAGTTTGTAATTGATGATTAATGTTAAGAACGGGGTGTTACTTAATTCAAATGTGTATATATAATCATATATGATCACTTTGAGTTATTTTCGCATTACACCTTTACTTTGTGTGTCCTTGTAACTTCCCACCTATTTTGTCTGTCTTTCATAAATATCAACAGTAATGCAAAATTAAACATCTTTTTCTAAATGTATGACCTGTGTTACTTGTTTGCACTAATATTCCCTGTGCCTTGGAGAGACAGGAGGAGAGCGTCTTGGACAAGAGAACAAACAAAAGTAGAAGGTATCCTCAGTAGGCTACTGTTAAGGGACCCCACCTCGCTTGTTTTCTCTTTCTCTCCCTCTCTCTTTGGCTTGCATCCATTCGGCCCCATTCAGCCTACTGTATTAAGACGTTTACCCCCATCCAGGTGTCAATAGTTTCCTGGTGAGCGGTAGCGAGCCAGCATATATATTTTTTGTTGGTTTAACAGGAAGCTAAATGTGTACATTTTTCGATAGAAAATTGTCTCCGGTGAAGCCGGATTTCTCCATATAATGCTGGCTTGCTATCGCTCGCCAGGCAAAAATTGACACCTGGATGGGGATAAATGTCTTAATACACTAGGCTGAATGGGGCCGAATGGATATAAGCCAAAGAAAGAGAGAGATAGAAAAGGAGAGAAAAAAAGCAGGTGACCCCCCTTAACATCTGACCGGTTAGAGTGGAAACGCTTGGGAGAGGCCATAACCCTATGAGTACCAGCGACGTGTGCTATATATATATATTTTTTTCTATGCGATTGAGGGAGGCAAAAGGCAGAACTGCCTATAGCGAGTGCCTCCCCCATAGTTGAAAGAGTGACAGGGCCAAGGGACGTTAGAGCCAAAATGCCTGGACACATTATATTTTATTCTAGTTTTATTTTGACGATATTATGCCGCTTAGGTAGGATCTGTGGTGGGTAATAGAGTTGGTTGAGATAATATTGAAGCCTTATTAGTGATATAGAGGTCCTTCCTAAGCTGAATAAAATCGTCCTATAGTTGCCAGATTATGATACAAAGTTCGTCCCTGGTACTGAATGGGTTAATTTGTCCTGCAGTGGACTAACTCAAGTTGCTGCTGCTGATGATGATTATGAGGAGTATTTCCTATATTTCACCACTCCTGTAATACTTTCATTCTGTCTATATACCCTTCTATACTTTCATTTATGCATTTATTTTCCCATTTTCATATTTTATTTTCTTCTTTGTTTACTTTCTTTGTCTTGCATCACTCTTAACAGACTTCCTGGTTCTGTATTTATCTATTTGTTCCCCAATTTCACATTTTATTAATAATCTGATGCTAATCCCTTTCTCTTGTTTATATATATATATTTTTTTTCTATTTTTCTTGTACATTTTATTTTACTAAATCTCATCCCTATTGCAATTTTATGGCGTGTTCGTGGGCTTTGTGTTACTATAATGTAACTAAGTATAACACACGTTTAAATTCTAGTTTGTCCTTTATCCCATTTTCTTTCAATATCTCCTCTTGTGTATGTGTGCGTCTTCTCACTCACTCTGCCTGCCTCTCTTCACTTCCAATCTCTCGGTTTGTGTTTGGCCAACCCTCCCTGCTCTTGACTTTGTAAGAGCTTAATCTCTTATTGCACTGTCTCATTCCATTAAGGGAGCCCACCTCACTTTTTTCCTCTTTCTCTCCCTCTCTCTTTGGCTTGCATCCATTCGGCCCCATTCAGCCTACTGTTTTAAGACGTTAACCCCCATCCAGGTGTCAATATTTTCCGCATATATATATTTTTGTTTTGACAGCAAGCTAAATGTGAACATTTTTCAATAGAAAAATGTCCGGCGAAGCCGGATTTCTCCATACAATGCTGGCTCGCTATCGCTTGCAAGGAAGAAATCCACACCTGGATGGGGATAAACATCTTAAAACAGTTGGCTGAATGGGGCCGAATGGATACAAGCCAGGGAAAGAGAGAAAAGGAGAGAAAGATAAATAAGCCGGTGACCCCCCTTAATTCAACCCTCATTACTTAAATGTTCCTAAAGTTAAATATATTCTCATTTCTACCCTTTCCTTTCTTCTCATATTTTCTCCTTTCCCTCACTCTTCAATCTTATCTGACGACCCATCTCCCTACTTCGTTTGTAACCCTGCCCACCCATCCCTCCTCCTCCTCGTCCCCCTCCCCCTCCTCCTCCCCCTCCTCCTCCTCCTCCTCCTCCCCTCCCCCCCACCTCCTCCTCCTCCGCCCTCCACACCCCCCTCACCGCCTCCTCCTTCTCCTCCTCCTTCTCCTCCTCCTTCTCGTCACTTTGTTCCTATTTTGCCCTCTTGTCCCTGTCCTTAATTTCCTTCCTCTTCAGTTCCCTCTCCTAGTTCCTTCTCCCTTCAGACTCCAATCTCTCTCTCTCTCTCTCTCTCTCTCTCTCTCTCTCTCTCTCTCTCTCTCTCTCTCTCTCTCTCTCTCTCTCTCTCTCTCTCCCTTTCCCTTCTTTGCTATCCTTTCCTTTCAATGTACCTTACTCTCGGGTTAGCTATCTCTACTAGAATTAAGTCCTGACCACCTCACTGGGATCGTAAGGTCTGTGTGGTCAGTGTATCTATGTAAATCTCTCTCTCTCTCTCTCTCTCTCTCTCTCTCTCTCTCTCTCTCTCTCTCTCTCTCTCTCTCTCTCTCTCTCTCACCCTCACTCACCCTCACTCTCTCTTCTATTCTCTCACTCACTCACTCACGCTCGCTTTCTCCCCACAGGACCATCAATATTGCAGGTGCAGCAAACACGACCTGAGCTTCACAGATCACGAGTGCTCAAGAATGCTGCTCTCTCTCTCTCTCTCTCTCTCTCTCTCTCTCTCTCTCTCTCTCTCTCTCTCTCTCTCTCTCTCTCTCTCTCTCTGTGCATGGGATAACCACCTTTAATGATTTATATTCTTTTGTTGTGAAGTTATACACCGTACTTCTTTACTGTCATGATCGTTTTAGTTGTTTAAGGCGTATTTAAGGCGTATTTAGTTGTTTAAGGCGTATTTATTTGCCTTTTTATTGATATGTATATTATGTTCTCAGTTTACTCCCTAGACCTCCATCAAGCTAAAAAATATCACCCCCTAGACCCCCCTCAAGATAAATTTGTACATTTTTCGGTGGAAAAATATCACTGCCGAAGACCGGTTCCTCGTAAAAATATAACCTCGGTACCGCTCTCCAGGAAAAAATCGACTCCTAAATGGCACGAAAGTTCCTAATAATGATAAAGAAATAGGGTGAAAGGTCTTAACATCGCCAAACTAATGGAACGAACTTTATAAAATCTGAAAACTAATGGGGCTAAACAGGAGGGAGAAAGGAAGCCAGAAAAAAAGACCATCTGTCCTTAATCTCGTGCCTTGAGCTGTGTACTGTATAATATGTATTCCTTACTGCATTTCCAGAGCATACCATTGGTTTGTAAATGCTGGCTAACAGTTACAGTTGTATACATTGATTGGTTGTTAACTGTTCGGGAAGTTTAAATAGCGCAGTATCCCCCCCTCTCCTTCACTTCCACACACACACACACACACACTTACACACACACACTTACACATACCCACATACACCCCCACATACCCCCCCCCCCCCCCACCCCACACACACACCACCTCCACACCCACACGTACATGCGTTCAGACAGACAGACAGACAGACATGCACTCACACAGAGCTCAAGTGAGGTTATCCTGACTTCATTTGGTAATGCCCTGTGCTGCTTGTGTATGTTAGAGAGAGAGAGAGAGAGAGAGAGAGAGAGTTAGAGAGAGAGAGAGAGTTAGAGTTAACACTGCACCAGAAAGCCACCAGTAACTCACTCCTGTTACTATAGTACCGGGAAACTGACCACACTCGCATACTGTCAAAAGTTTGCCTCACCTCCAGCAATTGGTGCCCACCTAAATACAGGTGGTTGGTATCTTTTTTGGCTGGCATGTTAATTTTGTTTGGAAACTTGCATATTCGTGTGTCGACTGATTATCAAATGTATCATTCAGTAAACAATAATGATTTGCATTTACCAACATTAATGTTTTATGCGCCTTCTATTTATATATTTCTCTCTCTTATTAGTGATTAAACATCATCTATCGTATGGTATATCTATAGTTTGGTAACTTCTTTCGGGTCTATCGAAGGTCTTTTTGTCGCATAAAACCTTTAAATGTTGTTTACAAACATATATAATTTGCTTAATAAATTTTTTTTTTTTAGTAAATATACAGGAGAGGATTGGTTTAGTTCTACCAATTAATCATACCAAATGTCAGTACATAAATACAATAGCCTCTGTAATTAAACACCCGGGTTCGAATCCTGGTGGATCACATATTATGTTTTAATTAATTTCATTGGAGGTGTTTGGTGTTGTGGTGAAATTAATAAAACTTAGATTAATTAAGCGAAAAAGAGTGTGTCTAGGATAACATAGAGGTGCCAATTGTCCAAAGAGCGTCTTCATGTGCACTCGGTCAAACAAGTATCTGCACCCCTATGCTGATCATCTGGTGTGTAGGCTACAGCTCGGTAGGGTTGGCACCTCTGCCTGTAACTACTGTATATCCATGTGTCAGAGACGATCGTCTCTGACACATGGATATAGTTGCAGGCAGACGTGCCAAACCTATCAAGCTGTACACACCAGATGATCAGCGTAGGGGTGCAGTTACTGTTTTGACCGAGTGTACATAATAGTGGTTTTATTCCTACAGACAGTATATTCAAAGTCCTCATCTTGAGTATTCAGCGACTAACGAATTGTGTTGTATATTATGAAAAGGTGGTGTTAATATAACAGAATAGCTTATTTTCCCAATGGATATTTAAAAATCCTTTGCCAATGAATTGATTTCACTTTTAGCTAAGAATAGTTGTCTTCATTATATAGTGTGAATGCTAACGTGCAGGTAAACAATTGACCAGGTAATGCTAGACCTGGTCATTTACTATAGTAGGTTTATTTTCAGCTGGCGGTAAATTAGCTTATTTCTTGATACTAATGGAAAAATGACTACTATGCCTTTGCCTAATTATAATGCCAAGTTTTCATAATTTACAATCCATTTGTTTTCAACATGTTTGTACTATCAGACTGATCAAGACATGACATATCACCGTCAGTTGAAGGTAAGCAGACCATAAGTTACGTTAGGTTAGATTACGGGTTTTTTTTTCAAGGCGGCTAGGTTACTTAATGTTCAGTTCAGGCTTTGTTTTTATCTTTCTCTCCTTTTCTCTCTTTCCATGGCTTGTATCCATTCGGCCCCATTCAGCCAACTGTTTTAAGACGTTTATCCCCATCCAGGTGTCGATTTCTTCCTGGCGAGCGATAGCGAGCCAGCATTGTATGGAGAAATCCGGCTTCGCCGGAGACATTTTTCTATCGAAAAATGTACAAATTTACCTTGCTGTCAAAACAAAAATATATATATGCTGGCTCCATACCGCTCACCAGAAAAAAATTGACACCTGGATGGGGGTAAACGTCTTAACATAGTAGGCTGAATGGGGCCGAATGGATACAAGCCAAAGAGAGAGGGAGATAAAGAGAAAAGAAGCAAGGTGGGCTTCCTTAAAGGTTCATGTGTGGGGAGGATCCTCTCACACAGCACTTATCGACAAAGTATAAAGAAAGCCTTTCGTCTCATTAACTCACGTCCACTCACTGACTCTTTGCGATCTCTCTCTCTTCGCCGCAGTGTTGCATCTCTCTCGCTATTCTACAGCTACTACAATAATCGGTGTTCCTCAGAGCTCTTTCAGTGTATACCACCTCCTCTACGTAGAGTAAGTAGCATCCGTCTTGAAACACAATCCCACCCCTACTATGTGCAACTCTCCAATCCAAGAGTGAAACGATATTCTCAAACCTTCTTCTATTCAACAACTGAGCTCTGGAACTCTCTCCCTGAATCCCCTATTCCCCTCTCCCTATGACTTAACTTGCTTCAAAATCAGTGTGTCCAGGCATTTTGGCTCGAACGTTCGTTGATTTTGGCCCTGTCACTCTTTCAACTGGGGGAGGCACTCAATACAGGCAGTTCTGCCTTTTGTCTCACTCATCAACATAGACAAATCAAAAAGTGACCGTGAGACTGTCTTCTCCTGCTCAGGAATCGAACCCCAGACTTTTCAGTTGCGTAAAGAACTCGCTAACTGATACGCCACAGAACCTATAAGTAAACAAAACCTTGAAACCCTAGTCTAGAAATTAAATAAACCAGCTCAACACTACCGGTGGTGAACAAGGAAGCAAAATACGATGTAATATTTCCGCGTAAAAAGTGCAAATGAAGCAATAACATTAAGGGAGCCCACCTCGCTTTTTTTTTTTCTCTTTCTCTCCCTCTCTCTTTGGCTTGTATCCATTCGGCCCCATTCAGCCTGCTGTTTTAAGACGCTTACCTCCATCTAGGTGTCAATATTTTCCTGGCGAGCGGTAGCGAGCCAGCATATATATATTTTTTGTATTGACAGCAAGCTAGATTTGTAAATTTTTCGATAGAAAAATGCCTCCGGCGAAGCCGGATTTCTCCATAAAATGCTGGCTCGCTATCGCTCGCCAGGAAGAAATCGACACCTGGATGGGGATAAACGTCTTAAAACAGTTGGCTGAATGGAGCCGAATGGATACAAGCCAGAGAAAGAGAGAGAAGGAGAGAAAGATAAACAAAGCCGGTGACCCCCCCCCCCCCTTAAGTCACATCATCCTCTTTACTGGGAATGAATTACTACTACGAATACTCTCAATGGCGGAGAGGGGAATAAAACACGGTAAAGCGGGTATTACTGTAAAGATAACGAGAGAGAGAGAGAGAGAGAGAGAGAGAGAGAGAGAGAGAGAGAGAGAGAGAGAGAGAGAGAGAGGAAAAGATGGGCGAGAGAGGAAAAAGAAAGAAAAAAGAGGGGAAAAGAGAGAGAAAAAAATATGGGAGAGAGAGGAAGAAAAAAAGAGGAAAAGAGAGAGAGAGAGACAGAGAGAGAGAGCGAGAGAATAGTCAGTGGAGTGAGGAGTATTAATCTGATGAGGGGCGAAGGCGAAGAAGGGAGAGAGATAGAGCGGTGGGAAGGAGAGAGCCGCCAATTAGAGGGAAGGAAAAATGAGGGAGGGAGAAAGGAAGAGAGAAAAAGTTGGAGCCCCAGAAGAAGGAGAGAGAATAAAAATGAGACGAGAGAGAAAGGAAGAAAGTGAGAAAGAAAGACAGTGAGAGAGAAAGAAAGTAAGTGAGAGAGGGGGCCGAGATGCAGGGAGAGAAGGAAAAAGTGAAAAAGTTGGATGATGGATTACCATATATTCCTAGCTCTATCGTACAGTCGCGGTCAAAGGTTGTGTACAACCTAATGTACATAAGTTGAACTATCTTTCTACTTATTAGTGAATATATATTCTTTACAGACATGAACAATGAATAATTTAATATACACGTTTCTTTATGTATAATAAAAATTGCTTAGATTGAAATGCAGGAACTGCATAATATATCGTAGGCTTGTCCACCATTCTTTAACTGTCTTCGTAGCGCAATGGATAAATGCACTGAATTTCGGTGTGAGCGTCCTAGGTTCGAATCCCTGTATTTGTTGATTTCATTAATTGAGTTTAGGAGTAAAGTCGGTTGGTGGAGGTAATATAATAATATTTCTGATATTTATGCGTTTTTTTTTTTTTTTTTTTTTAAAGAGACAATGAACGGAGGAAGGAAAAACACAGATAAAACAAAAAGGTCCATGTGCCTAAAGGCATCCTCCATTCATAAAATGTTTGTAACAACTGGATTTAAACATTTGTAGATTGTAAGTTTGTGGAAAGCAATTCGAGGGAAGTGAATTCCAAAGAGTAGTAGCTCTGGGGATAAATGAATTCTGATAAGCAGAAGTTCTGCATTGTGGAGGAGAAAGTGTAAATTCATGGGCGCTCTCAGCTGCCCTAGTTCTACGGGGAAAGATGTGGAGAGGCGGCACAATTGAAGCAAGTTCCTCGGAACAATTGCTGTGAAAATATCTGTAGAATAATGCAAGGGATGCAACGTTTCTTCGTATGGATAATGTAGGAAGGTCCTGTGTGATTGCAGGGTTATTGATTAATCTAATCGCTTTATTTGAATTTGCCCAACTGCCTCAATGCAACCACTCCACTTCCACCCCACAGAGGTGAACAGTAATCCATCTGAGAACGCACATGACTTTTATATATTACGGCCAACTGCTCGTCAGTGAAGAATTCTCGAACTCTATACAGGAGTCCCAGTTTTTTAGAGGCATTCTTAGCAATGCTTCTAACATAATGTGTCCAGCTCAAGTTAGTAGTTAATGTTTTCGGGTACGTCCTTGTTGTTTTTATTCGGGTATGTCCTTGTTGTTGTTTTTGTTGGGTTCGTCCTTGTTGTTTTTATTCGGGTACGTCCTTGTTGTTTTTGTTGGGTACGTCCTTGTTTTTGTTGGGTTCGTCCTTGTTGGGTTCGTCCTTGTTTGTTTGGGTTCGTCCTTGTTTTTATTCGGGTACGTCCTTGTTGTTTTTGTTGGGTTCGTCCTTATTGGGTTTGTCCTTGTTGGGATTTTTGTTGGGTTCGTCCTTGTTGTTGTTTTTATTCGAGTACGTCCTTGTTGTTGTTTTTGTCGAGTTCGTTCTAGCTGTTGTTGTTTTTGTTTCAGGCCGACGTGTTGAAAGACACACACACACACACACACACACACACACACACACACACACACACACACACACACACACACACACACACCTTTACGAACCATTCTCCCTCTTTAATGCACAGTTCACCCACTCTCTTTCCTTTCCCTTACACCTACAGTTCTACACACATTTTTTGTTGCTATGCCCTTTCAGTGTGATGGTGGTTTCTTTGTATTTTCTTGTTTGGCTTCTTTTTATTTTTTGTTTGTATGGGCACGTGGATCCATTTTTTGTCTTTTTTTTTTTTAGCCTGCAACCGACTCTGGGTATCATTTTCCATCACCTTTTTCCCAGATGTTACCTTCACATACTTGATTGATGTACAGTCGCGGTAATAAGTGATTTCTCTACACCAAGTATGTTTTGATCAATATTGGTATCAGCAACATCTAAGCTTCATTTCTTGATATCGAGTGAAATACACAAACATTTTCCTACACTTACCCACCCTATTCAACATCTGACAGACATTAATACAGCACAGAGCAAGGCAAACGTAATGACAGCTGGAGCATGAATTATAGCGCAACTTGCGATCGTCATGAAGCCCAGGTACAGTCAAGAGCATCAATAGCGACGCACCCACTAGAACCGGTATGAGACGCAAACAAGACAGTCGATGTTTATTATAGTCCAGATGCTTCAAAAAATGGCTTTAAGAGGGGTCACCTGCTTATTTTTTGTTATCTTTCTTTCCCTTTCTTTCTTTCTCTGGCTTGCATCCATTCGGCCCCATTCTGCCAACTGCTTGAAGACGCTTATCCCCATTCAGGTGTTGATTTCTCCCTGGCGAGCGATAGCGAGCCAGCATTGTATGGAAAAATCCGGCTTCACAGGACACATTTTTCTATCGAAAAATGTACACATTTAGCTTGCTGTGAAACAAATTATGCTGGCTCGCTAATGCTCGCCAGGAAAATATTGACACCTAGATGGGAGTAAGCGTCTTAAAACAGTAGGCTGAATGGGGTCGATTGGATACAACCCAGAGAGAGAGAGAGCGAGAAAGAGAGAAACAAACGAGGTGGGCCCCCTTAAATGTTTAAAGATTCGAATTGGTATGACCTTATACTGTACATATTGGTATGACCTTATACTGTACATATTGGTATGACCTTCTACTGTACATATTGGTATGACCTTATACTGTACATATTGGTATGACCTTCTACTGTATATATTGGTATGACCTTATACTGTACATATTGGTATGACCTTATACTGTACATATTGGTATGACCTTATACTGTACATATTGGTATGACCTTATACTGTACATATTGGTATGACCTTATACTGTACATATTGGTATGACCTTCTACTGTATATATTGGTATGACCTTATACTGTACATATTGGTATGACCTTATACTGTACATATTGGTATGACCTTATACTGTACATGTATATATTTTCAGGACTATACAAAAGTTAAAGGTAAAGTGAGTTATTCCATTTGTGTGACTGGTATGTTCACCTTTGGGTTTACGTTTAATTTTCCAAGGGGCTAAACATGAATAAATTGTTCCATATTTCCCTGGCTAATATTAAGCGACTTGCATTTAGATTAAGAGAAAGGGTTTATGAGATTATCCCACCCCTCTCTCTCTCTCTCGCTCTCGCGCTCTCTCGCTCTCTCGCTCTCTCGCTCTCTCCCCCTCCAGCCACCCACCCACTACCCGAACACTTTAAGCTGAGTCCTGTTTTATTCTCACCTTCAAACCCACACATGCTTTATCTGTGTATTCAGTGTGTGTCTTTTATGTCTGTGGATGTACAGCTACTGACAAATGTTCGTGAGCCCTAGCTATTTTCTTGTGCAAAAATACCCATTTAAATGAATATTGTGATCAAATCGGCTGTATGGTAATATGTACATAATATATATATATATATATATATATATATATATATATATATATATATATATATATATATATATATATACTGTACCGGTATATATATAGCTGGTTTGATATAATATCAATCAAAATGGATATATTTGCATACAGAAAAATCGCAAGAGCTCACGAACATTTGTCAGTAGTTGTACAATCGCACACATAGCCGGTACACATTATAATATATTTCAAGGCAGTGAACAATGAATGAGGAAAAACACTGACCAGGGCATACAATTAAATGGAATCATTCACACTATTTCCTCAACATGTCAAATTGGATCCATACACTTAACACCACCTTTCACTGCAAACAGCTAGCGTTGAATGAAGGAAAACTGTGAGTTTGGCATGTGCTTAAATCGAAGTTTCGAAACATTTCTAGAGCGACGTGTCAGACTTGTTCAAGCAAAAATGCCTCGCCTTTTCCCTCCAGGTGATTTCAGTCGTGAGCAGGATTTTCTGGACAGTTTAACCCTTTCATCACCATTACGTCATTTTCATCATATTCTAGTTACCATTAGACGATTTTCTAATTTACTTATACGACTCAAATGGGTAAATACGATCTCAATAAATCCTCTTAGTAACATAGGCCCTTCTTAAGCTGCATAAAATCAAATAATTTTAGCCAGAATCAAAGGTAAAAAAGACGTCATGGTGCTGAAGGGGTTAAGGAGGCACAATTATTATGAAACTCCGGCGAACTGTTTTGATAAAATGCTTGAGATACAAAGGAAATTCACTAGTAAGGGGACAGTGGCTGTTTGTTTAGTCTATTAATTAATTTATTCATATATTATTTTTAATTTCCTCTCTAGACCTCCATCAAGCTTTGAAAAACAACCCCTAAACCCCCCTTCAAGTTAGATTTGTACATTTTTCGGTAGAAAAATGTCCCGGTCAAAGGCCGATTCCTCTTAAAATTACAGGCTCGCTATCGCTCGTCAGGAAAATATCGACACCTAAATGGCACGAAGGGTCCTAATATTGACAAAGAAATGGGGTGAAAGGTCATAAGATCCCCAAACTAATGGAACCAACGTCTTAAAATCTCAAAACTAGTGGGACTAAACATTAGGGAGAAGGGGGTCCAGAAAAACGTTCTGTCTGCCCTTAATGCTTACCTTTTTGTATTTATCGTTGGGAGGTGTTCAGGTGTTTCCTGACAGAGTGTACTCATGCATGACCACATTAAGGGGGGTGATCTGTTTTTAGTTTTTCTCCTTTGCTTTCTTTCTCTGGTTTGTATCCATTAGGTCCCATTCAGCATACTGTTTTAAGACGTTTATTCTCATCCAGGTGTCGATTTCTTCCTGGCGCCCGATAGCAAGCCAGCATTGAATGGAGAAATCCGGCTTCGCCGGAGAATTTTGTTTATCGAAAAATGTACAAATTTAGCCTGCTGTCAATTTTTGTTTTGTAAATATACTGGTTCGCCAGGAAAAACATTCGACACTTGGATGGGAATAACTTCATAAAACAGTAGGTTGAATGGGGCAGAATGAATACAACTCAGGGAGAGAGAAAACAAAAACGAGGTGGGCCCCCTTAATCAAGGGGGTCCACCTTGTTCTGTTCTGTGTGCCTGTAGGGTAATGTGTTGTTAAGTCATGTCAGTCATATCTTGTTAGATTCAGTGTGGCCGTATCTCAAGCATAACTATTATTAATTATGGAACAAATATGATACAGATAATAATGTTACCTTCGTGTAGCTAATAATATTTGGCTATTGGCTCATTTAGTGTTTTACCTTTTATCAGTTGAACTTTTATGTTTTTCGTTTTGTTTCGGCAGTAGTGACCTTTGATGTTGAGCACCCACCTTAGTGAGGCAGTTAGGTCGAGAAATTGTACATTTTGTGATAGAAGTAAAATATTTGGTATACACAATTAAATAGTCAATATAATCCAAATTAGATATTGGGCCATCATAGGTTTACTCTACATTGGCTTTGGCAGCTCCCTTTCAATTACTTTCCATAAGAGTTCTTAAGCACTGATGTTTGCCCCAAAGTGTATACTAGGGTAGAGATGTCAAACTAGTCTCAAATGACTCATCTGTCCCAATATCTAATTTTGATTATTTTGACTATTTGATTGCTTGTGCCAATTTTGATACTTTTATCACAAAATGCACAATTCCCACAACTCATGCCACTAAGCCACTACACTACTGGCATAATTCCATTCATGCTTTCATTCATTCACACAAACACTCACCCATTCATCCTAAGGACCGAAGACAGCGAGGACCGAGGACAGCCATGAACATAAATGTAGATCCGACAAGAACCAAAAATATTATTAAAGAGCGTTCCGCGAGTTCTAAAATAACAAATTTAAAGGTTTTCTATGCAAACGCTCGTAGCATACGCAATAAATTTTCAGATTTAGAGGAGCTAGTGTTTACAGAAAATTATGATGTGATTGGCATAACAGAATCTTGGCTCAATACAGAAGATAGAGACTTTTTAGCAGAGTATTCACTTCCCGGTTATGTAATGTTTGAGAAAAGCCGAATAAATCGAAATGGAGGTGGCGTTTTACTTTATATCAAAGAAAGTCTTAACCCGACCCTCTTGTCAAAACCTCAAATTGTGAAACGTCGACGCATCTTTTGTGCTAATAAAGAATAATAAAGGTACAAAAATAATACTTGCATTAATATACAGACCTCCAGCTCAATCAGTGCAAACTGACCGAGAAATTTACGAACAAATTGCAGATGTAAGTAACTCACAAGATACCGTAATTTTTGGCGACTTTAATTTACCTGTGACCAAGTGGGGCGATACTCTTACTTCACACTCCGGACATAACTTGTATACGAACTTGCAAGAGAGTTCGCTTTATCAATTTGTTCGAACGCCGACCCGTGGTAATAACGTTCTTGACATTGTACTTGCAACAAAAGAAGAATTAATAGAGAATTTGAATGTTGGTGATGAATTCAGTAACCGCGACCATCGTACGATAACTTTCACTTTAAACTTTACTAGTAACGAACCAAATAGTAGCATCGAAAAAGTCCCTAATTTCAAGAAAGCAAACTTCCATAAACTTAGAGCTATGTTTAAAGAAACTGACTGGAGCTTTTTAATTAACAATAACGACATAAATACATCTTGGAAGTTATTCGAAACCACTTACCTAAAAGCAGTGCAAGACTGCATACCATCGAAAATACGGCGTCCAGGCCATAATAATAAGCCCAAATGGTGGAATAAAGATATTTCAAACTGCCTGCTTGCTAAAAAATTTGCTAATGATAGATTAAAATCCTCACAAAATGACGAAGAACGGGTGAAATTTGTAGAGCTACGACGCAAAGCCAAAAAGTTAATTAAGCAAAGTAAAAAGACCTTAGAGTTACATAACTGCGAATCAAAGTAAAACAAACCCGAAAGAATTCTATAGTTATATCAGAAAGAAAAAAGTAGTTACTTCAACTGTTGGACCGTTAGTCGATGAAAATGGAGAATACACCAAAGACGAAGTACAAATGAGTAATGCCCTCAATACCTTCTTTGCATCAGTTTTTACAACAGAAGACCTCAGTGATATCCCTACACCATCGCCGATTCAGATTGATAATTCAGATGTTCTAAGCAATATCACCGTTACAGAGAGAGAAGTATTGAATTGTTTAGATAAACTCAAGGTAAATAAAACGCCTGGACCTGATACAATCTCGCCTAGAGTTCTGAAGGAAGCTAAGGATGAGCTCTCCAAACCACTGACATTACTATTCAATAAATCCTTGCAGTCTGGAACTATGCCTGATCAGTGGAAGCTAGCCAACGTAACACCGATATTAAAAAAAGGCAGCAAATCCCTACCCAGTAACTATCGTCCAATTAGCTTAACCTCAGTTGTATGTAAAATGCTAGAAACGGTCATACGAGACAGACTCTTAAATCACTTAGAGGAAAATAACATACTTAAAGATACTCAACACGGCTTTCGTAAAAAACGTTCCTGTTTAACAAACCTCTTAGACTTCTTCCACGATATCCTCAACCTCTACGATGAGAGTAAAGCTGTAGATATTATATACCTTGATTTTCAAAAGGCCTTTGACAAAGTTCCCCAAACGTTTACTGCTAAAACTAAAAGCGCATGGAATACAAGACGGTGTGTTGAAATGGATAGAAAATTGGCTCAGCGACAGAAAGCAAAGAGTAGTCATAAACGGTAAGGCATCAAAATGGACCAATGTAAGTAGCGGGGTACCCCAGGGATCGGTACTAGGACCAATTATCTTTCTAATTTATATCAACGACATAGATGAGGGCCTCACCTGTACAATCTCATAATTTGCTGACGATACAAAAATTGCAAATAGCGTACTCTCAAAAGAACAAGTTGACGATATGCAACACAATCTAGATAAATTGTCATGTTGGGCCCAAATTTGGCAAATGAGTTTCAATGCGGATAAATGTAAAGTACTACATATCGGATACCTAAATGAGAAAGCAAACTATACGATGAATGGCACTCGGCTTAAGAATGTAAACAGAGAAACCGATCTGGGAGTAACAATATCGAGTAACCTAAAACCGAGTCAACAATGTTCAGAAGTTGTTAAGAAGGCAAACAAAATAATTGGCTTTATAGGCAGGTCATTTGAGCATAAATCCAAAGAAGTTATCCTAACCCTTTACAATTCCTTAGTCCGCCCTCTTCTGGAATACTGCGTTCAATCCTGGTGCCCTTATTACCAAAAAGATATAAACAAGCTAGAACGAGTTCAACGTAGAGTTACCAAAATGATACCTAGCCTAAAGAACAAACCATACAAAGAGCGTCTTAGAGAATTAAATCTATTTCCTTTAACCCAGCGCAGATTAAGAGGTGACTTAATTCAAGTGTTCAAAATCATCAAAGGCATCGACAATATGAACTGTAGTAAGTACTTCACTATCGACCAATCTAATTACACGCGGGGAAACGGTTGCAAAATTATTGGTAAATCTTTTAACTCACACGAATCTAAGAATTTCTTCTTCAATCGAGTTGTCAACTTGTGGAATGGGCTTCCCCGAGACGTTATAGACTGCAGCACCGTGATTCATTTAAATTCCGCCTAGACAAATATCTCGCTTCAAACCCGCGACTGACTGCGTTTGTAAATGAATAACTTTATTTTATCCCCCCCTCAGTTACTAACCCATCTGTCCCCTACTAACTTCCTAATCCTGCCACGGACATTAGTTCCAGGGCAGTAATTCCCTTTCCAATGTTCCCTTACCCACTCTAAACCACTGTTTGGACACTTGATCCTCAGTGTTTTGGAGGACAAGCAACCTAGAAGGGTCACTAGATCTGTTGTTGCTTGATTTCCTTTGTACTCCTTTGTACTTTGTACCCCTACCCTCGTCCTCCCACCCACCCCCTCACTTTTATTCCCACTTTCACCCACTCTCTGACCCAACTACACTCTATAAGCCCCCTCCCCGCCTGTCTTCTTAAGGGGGGATGATTAACTTTTTGGTATATTTTTTGTTTCATTTATTCATTATTTTTCTAGTTTCCTCCCTAGACCTCCATCAAGCTGAAACAATCATCCATTAGATCCCCCTCCCTCTTTCTACCCCTCCAACCCTCCTTCTTCTAACCCTTCTCTTTCAAACTCCTCCTCCCTTTCCCTACCCCTCCAAACACTCCCTCTTCCAACTCCTCCTTCCTCTCTCTACCCCTCCAAACACTCCCTTTTACAACTCCTCCTCCTCCCTCTCTCTACCACTCCCTCTTCCAACTCCTCCTCCCTCTCTCTACCCCCTCTCCCCCGAACCCCTCCTTCTTCCAACTCCTCCAATCTCTCTCTAGCCCCCTAACCCCTCCTTCAACCCCCCCCCCCCCCATACTACGCAGGGTCCCGGTCGTAACTTAGCGCCCCAGTGACCCGGATAAGAATTATGTCCCCCGCCCCCCACCTCCTCCCACTGCTGTTCCTCCCGTGTATAAAGCGATAAAAGATGACGGCTCTCTTAACGGCACCGCAGCCACCACACCCACTAGGGACCGTGTAAAGCCGTGTACAGATAGATTTGGTCTTTCCCTAGATTCAGAAAAATCGAAATTATATAGAATTTCGATGGTAGGACGGACACAACACGTATAGCGCGGCAGCCAAGTGACAGATGTTGTGGGAATTGTACATTTGTTGATGAAAGTTTCAACATTGGCACACACAATGTTGACGGTTTGACTTGTACTGGTTCCTGTAGTTCAACAAATGGCTGAATATAAGTCGTTTCCCTTGTCTAGACGAGTCATTTCAGGCTAGTCTGACATCTTTACCACGTTTTACAGTTTGAGGCAAAAATCAGTGTTCCAGAACTCTAATGGAAATTAATTGAAAAGGGGGCTGCTGAAGCCAACATAGGCTAAACCTATGATACCTCCCCGTCACATTTTGATTATATTGCCTTTATGATTATCTGTGCCAATGTTGATACGTTCATCAACAAATGCACAATTCTCCTAACTAACCACTGCACTATTAATGAATTTAAGGTGAGCATCTATTATTCGTGTGTTATTTGTGATTACTGAGAGAGAGAGAGAGAGAGAGAGAGACCATGAACTAATTTCTTAAAAGTATATTTAGACAATAGTTTAGACGTAGATATCTCCCTACCCTTCCGTGTATGAAGCTATAAAAGATGACGGCTTTCTTAATCCTATTTGTCCGATGGAGATTTTGTTTTATCTCTTCCGTTTCGTTCCATTAGTTTGACTATTTTATGACGCTTCACCCCATTCAGGTATACATTATTTTATGACGCTTCACCCCATTCAGGTATACATTATTCTATGACGCTTCACCCCATTCAGGTATACATTATTTTATGACGCTTCACCCCATTCAGGTATACATTATTTTACGATGCTTCACCCCATTCAGGTATACATTATTTTATGACGCTTCACCCCATTCAGGTATACATTATTTTATGACGCTTCACCCATTCAGGTATACATTATTTATGACGCTTCACCCCATTCAGGTATACATATTTTATGACGCTTCACCCCATTCAGGTATACATTATTTTATGACGCTTCACCCCATTCAGGTATACATTATTTTATGACGCTTCACCCCATTCAGGTATACATTATTTTATGACGCTTCACCCCATTCAGGTATACATTATTTATGACGCTTCACCCCATTCAGGTATACATTATTTTATGACGCTTCACCCCATTCAGGTATACATTATTTTATGACGCTTCACCCCATTCAGGTATACATTATTTTATGACGCTTCACCCCATTCAGGTATACATTATTTTCAGGGCGAGCAAAAACGAGCCTATAGCTTATACAAATCGGCCTTCGGCTGGTGCATTTTTCTATATATATTTTTGTTTTACAAATTTGGCTTAAAGTGGTCTGGATGAGCATATTAATGTTTGAAAGAAGTATGGGAAGACGTTTTTGTTAGCCTAGGGGACAAACTAAAATAAATTGCTCGATAATGGCAAAGGCCAACATTAAATTCTAACGTGCTTGTAAAATTTCATTAATCGATTTTAGGAGTATTGTTGGTTGTTGGAAGGAACATAATAATAATTAAACACAATATCCAACTAACTCAATAGAGGTCAGAGGCATCACAACCCCCATCACCACGCCCACCGTCACCACACCCACCGTCACCACACCCACTATCACCACACCCACCATCACCACGCCCACCATCACCACACCCACCATCACCACACCCACCGTCACCACGCCCACTATCACCACACCCACCATCACCACGCCCACCGTCACCACACCCACCGTCACCACACCCACCGTCACCACACCCACCGTCACCACACCCACCGTCACCACACCCACCGTCACCACACCCACCGTCACCACACCCACCGTCACCACACCCACCATCACCACACCCACCGTCACCACGCCCACCGTCAACACACCCACTATCACCACACCCACCATCACCACGCCCACCGTCACCACGCCCACCGTCACCACACCCACTATCACCACGCCCACCGTCACCACACCCACCATCACCACACCCACTATCACCACGCCCACCGTCATCACACCCACCATCACCACGCCCACCATCACCACACCCACCATCACCACACCCACCATCACCACACCCACCATCACCATACCCACTATCACCACGCCCACCATCACCACACCCACCATCACCACACCCACTATCACCACGCCCACTATCACCACACCCACTATCACCACACCCACCGTCACCACACCCACCGTCACCACACCCACCGTCACCACACCCACTATCACCACACCCACCGTCACCACACCCACCATCACCACTCCCACCATCACCACGCCCACTAGAGACTGTGTATATCCGTATAGTGCCGGATTTAGGCCTTCCCTAGCCCCTTCTGTACCGGCGACATCCTTTTCATAGATAATGTGGCAACTATTAAGCGATTTTATTCAGCTTAGGAAGGACATCTACTAATAATAAGAAGGCTACAGACTCTCTCAATTAATCCTCCTAGCTGCCATATGTCCTTCCTAAGCATCAACACATCCTCTAAATGTAGCTGAAATGTTTAGCCCCATTGCTTTTGAGATTATAAGACGTTCGCCCCATTAGTTTTGTGATTATATACTTTCGCTCCATTTCTGTCAATTTTAAATCCTTTCGTCCCATTTAAGTGTCGTTTTTTTCCTAGCAAGCGACAGGGAGCCTGTAATTAAATTCAATATTTTTGTGACATGACCCAGCTAGGGTTCGAACCCAGGCCAGTAGTGCAGCACTCCAGCACCTTAACCACTAAACCACCGAGGAGCTACAAAAGTATGGCTTCATTTGGAATCATATCCCATCAACCACCACCCGCTCCGACTAGTGGTCAAGTAACTAGATGCCATATACACACATACACCTCACACACAAACACTAACAAACAACAACAACAACAACAACTAAGTACTGGAGAAGGATACTTGTAATCTGGGAAACATTGAAGGCCTCTGTAATCTGGGGAACATTGAAGGACTCACTGAATAAATAAGTAGAGCCCTAATATATTTATTAATTATTTGACATGACCCAGCCAGAGTTCGATGCCAGGCCAGTAGTGCTGCTCTCCAGCACCTTAACCACTAGACCACCGAGCAACTACATAAGTAGAGGCTTCATTTGGAATCATATCCTATAAACCACCACCCGCTCCGGCCTTAGACATTTTTCAACCGAAAAATTTACAAATTTATCTTAAAAGGGGGTCTAGGGGTGTCATTTTAAGCTTGATGAAGGTATAGGGAACAAACTAAAAACCTCCCCTTAAATAATTCCTTCCCTTCGTAGCACGTTAATGGACGAAATAACCCAAAATCTGACATTATCTTTATAAATGGACATGCTAATCCACCTAATTCCTGTAGACAACGCTCATTCCCACAACAGTCGTTCGGTATCTGACGCTGCGAAGGGAAAGAATGGTTGAAGAATAACCACCCGGAGACCCGTGTATTCGGCCGTGTAGCGCCAGATTTATCGTCGCCGGAGATTCACGCAAAAACTGGCTATAATTTTGATGAAGGGAAAGGAATTACAAAAAAATGCCGCGTTAGGATGGGTTTATCTTTTGTTCTGTTTTTGTTTGTTTGTATTTTGGGATCCGCCATATATTATTCCCCTACCAGTAAATTAAGGTGGTGTCTTAAGGGGAGATTTCCACTTGAGGGATTTTTTTCTTGACCCCTTTCTCCCTCATGGTTAGCCCCATTGGTTTTGATATAAGACGTTCGCCCCATTAGTTTGGCGATTTTAAGGACTTTCGCCCCATTTCTGTCAATTTTAAGACTTCGTGCCATTTAGGTGTCGATGTTTTCCTGGCGAGCGATAGCGAGCCTGTAATTTAAGAGGAACCGGCCTTCGGCCGGGAAATTTTTCTACCGAAAAATGTACAAATTTATCTTGAAAGGGGGTCTAGGGGCTGTAATGTTAAGCTTGATGAAAGTCTAGGGAACTAACTAAAAACCTCCCCTTAATCGTTGTCAACAATGAACTGTTACTGTCTATTTTACGATATCGTAATAAAGTTAATTAAATTGCGTCTCACCCTTGTATTATATTTTCTTGTATTCAACAATATTGGAAACAAATCTGAATTCAGCTAATATATAGTGATTTTTGTTTTATTTTTTGTTTTATTTTATTTTTTTATTTGTGATGGAGATTTAAAGTTGACATTCGGGAGATGGCACACAGCTTTTTAATGTGATTGTACGAGTTGCTGCATTACCAAACCCTGGACCTCACTTTAATTATTGTGTTCTTTCCACCAACAAAACAGTTCCGGCCGAAGGCTGATTCCTTTTAGAATTACAGGCTGGCTATCGCTCGCCAGGAAAAATATTGCACCTAAATACCACGAAAGGTCTGTATATTGACAAATACAAGGGGCTTAAGGTCTTAAAATCGCCAAACTAATGGAATGAACGCCTTAAAATCTTCATGCTAATGGGACTAAACATGAGGGAGAAATATAAACTACCCCCCCCCCCTTAAAAAGGTATCATACAAACCTACAGCCATCATCAACAGCACCACCAACAAGTGTGAGACGGCAGTAATAAGGTATCATACAAGCTTACAGCCATCATCAACAGCACCACCAACAAGTGTGAGACGGCAGTAATAAGGTATCATACAAACCTACAGCCATCATCAACAGCACCACCAACAAGTGTGAGACGGCAGTAATAAGGTATCATACAAACCTACAGCTATCATCAACAGCACCACCAACAAGTGTGAGACGGCAGTAATAAGGTATCATACAAACCTACAGCCATCATCAACAGCACCACCAACAAGTGTGAGACGGCAGTAATAAGGTATCATACAAACCTACAGCTATCATCAACAGCACCACCAACAAGTGTGAGACGGCAGTAATAAGTATCAATCAAACCTACAGCCATCATCAACAGCACCACCAACAAGTGTGAGACGGCAGTAATAAGGTATCATACAAACCTACAGCTATCATCAACAGCACCACCAACAAGTGTGAGACGGCAGTAATAAGGTATCATACAAACCTACAGCTATCATCAACAGCACCACCAACAAGTGTGAGACGGCAGTAATAAGGTATCATACAAACCTACAGCTATCATCAACAGCACCACCAAGTGTGAGACGGCAGTAATAAGGTATCATACAAACCTACAGCCATCATCAACAGCACCACCAACAAGTGTGAGACGGCAGTAATAAGGTATCATACAAACCTACAGCCATCATCAACAGCACCACCAACAAGTGTGAGACGGCAGTAATAAGGTATCATACAAACCTACAGCCATCATCAACAGCACCACCAACAAGTGTGAGAGGCAGTAATAAGGTATCATACAAACCTACAGCTATCATCAACAGCACCACCAACAAGTGTGAGACGGCAGTAATAAGGTATCATACAAACCTACAGCTATCATCAACAGCACCACCAACAAGTGTGAGACGGCAGTAATAAGGTATCATAAAAACCTACAGCCATCATCAACAGCACCACCAACAAGTGTGAGACGGCAGTAATAAGGTATCATACAAACCTACAGCCATCATCAACAGCACCACCAACAAGTGTGAGACGGCAGTAATAAGGTATCATACAAACCTACAGCTATCATCAACAGCACCACCAACAAGTGTGAGACGGCAGTAATAAGGTATCATACAAACCTACAGCTATCATCAACAGCACCACCAACAAGTGTGAGACGGCAGTAATAAGGTATCATACAAACCTACAGCTATCATCAACAGCACCACCAACAAGTGTGAGATGGCAGTAATAAGGTATCATACAAACCTACAGCTATCATCAACAGCACCACCAACAAGTGTGAGACGGCAGTAATAAGGTATCATACAAACCTACAGCCATCATCAACAGCACCACCAACAAGTGTGAGACGGCAGTAATAAGGTATCATACAAACCTACAGCCATCATCAACAGCACCACCAACAAGTGTGAGACGGCAGTAATAAGGTATCATACAAACCTACAGCTATCATCAACAGCACCACCAACAAGTGTGAGAAGGCAGTAATAAGGTATCATACAAACTTACAGCTACCATCAACAGCACCACCAACAAGTGTGAGACGGCAGTAATAAGGTATCATACAAACCTACAGCTATCATCAACAGCACCACCAACAAGTGTGAGACGGCAGTAATAAGGTATCATACAAATTTACAGCCATCATCAACAGCACCACCAACAAGTGTGAGACGGCAGTAATTAGGTATCATACAAACCTACAGCCATCATCAACAGCACCACCAACAAGTGTGAGACGGCAGTAATAAGGTATCATACAAACCTACAGCTATCATCAACAGCACCACCAACAAGTGTGAGACGGCAGTAATAAGGTATCATACAAACTTACAGCTATCATCAACAGCACCACCAACAAGTGTGAGATGGCAGTAATAAGGTATCATACAAACCAACAGCACCACCAACAAGTGTGAGATGGCAGTAATAAGGTATCATACAAACCTACAGCTATCATCAACAGCACCACCAACAAGTGTGAGACGACAGTAATAAGGTATCATACAAACCAACAGCACCACCAACAAGTGTGAGACGGCAGTAATAAGGTATCATACAAACTTACAGCTATCATCAACAGCACCACCAACAAGTGTGAGACGGCAGTAATAAGGTATCATACAAACTTACAGCTATCATCAACAGCACCACCAACAAGTGTGAGATGGCAGTAATAAGGTATCATACAAACCTACAGCTATCATCAACAGCACCACCAACAAGTGTGAGATGGCAGTAATAAGGTATCATACAAACCTACAGCCATCATCAACAGCACCACCAACAAGTGTGAGACGGCAGTAATAAGCCTCGCGTCCAAAACAAATCGTGTGATGCCGGCTTTAGGTGGCTGTGCTCTCACTTTGATCAAGGTTTTCATTCCAGCAAGGGCAACTTTGAGGGGGAAGTAGTTGTTCTTTTCCCTCATGTTTAGTCCAATTAGCTTTGAAATTTTAAAACGTTCTTTTCATTACTTTAGCGATTTTAAGACATTTCGCCCTATTTCTTTATAACATATGCTGGAAACTGCATGTGTTATTATTATTCAGTATTTAAAGTGAAACCAATTTATATTTTTTCAAGGATGCTCCAGAAAACTGTTCGGCTTCATAGCACTTCAATTTACGCTGGTAATTCAACCGAAATATTTTCATACTACATAAATTTATTGTAAGCTTTTTAAATAATTACGTGATTACTTCTCTGATGATATCGGTAAAGATAATTTTCCCCTTCGATGGAAATTGTGATAGTGGTTGGGCAAGTGGTGGTGGTAGGATGTAGTGGTGGTGGTAATGTAATAGTGGTGGTAATTTAATGGTGGTGGTAATAGTGGTAGTGATACAGTGGTGGTGATATAATGGTGGAGATATTTTGGTGGTGTTATATAAATGATGGTGGGGTGGTGATATAGTGGTGGTATCGCTATGGTAGTATATGGGTGGTGATTGTGATATACTGGTGATGATGGTGATATAGTGATGGTAATATAATGGTGGTGGTGATGATGATATAGTGGTAGTGGTGATATGTTCGTGGCGACAGTGGTGGTGATTATAATGGTAGCGATTTTGTGGTGGTGGTGATATAGAGGTGGTGGAGGTACAGTTGGTGTTAAGATATAGTGGTGGTGATATAATGGTGGTGGTGATATAGTGGTGGTGATATAGTGGTGATGATATAGTGGTGATGATATAGTGGTGATGGTGATATAGTGGTGGTGATATAGTGGTGGTGATATAATGGTGGTGATATAGTGGTGGTGATATAGTGGTGATGATATAGTGGTGATGATATAGTGGTGATGATATAGTGGTGGTGATATAATGACGGTGGTGATACAATGGTGGTGATATAGTGGTGGTGATATAATGGCGGTGGTGATATAGTGGTGGTGATATAGTGGTGATGATATAGTGGTGGTGATATAATGGTGATGATATAGTGGTGGTGATATAATGGTGATGATATAGTGGTGGTGATATAATAGTGGTGGTGATATAATGGTGATGATATAGTGGTGATGATATAGTGGTGGTGATATAGTGGTGGTGATATAATGGTGGTGGTGATATAGTGGTGGTGATATAATGGTGATGATATAATGGTGATGATATAGTGGTGGTGATATAGTGGTGGCGATATAATGGCGGTGGTGATATAGTGGTGGTGATATAATGGTGATGATATAGTGGTGGTGTTATAGTGGTGGTGATATAATGGCGGTGGTGATATAGTGGTGGTGATATAATGGTGATGATATAGTGGTGATGATATAGTGGTGGTGATATAGTGGTGGTGATATAATGGCGGTGGTGATATAGTGGTGGTGATATAATGGTGATGATATAGTGGTGGTGATATAGTGGTGGTGATATAATGGCGGTGGTGATATAATGGTGATGATATAGTGGTGGTGATATAGTGGTGGTGATATAATGGCGGTGGTGATATAGTGGTGGTGATATAATGGTGATGATATAGTGGTGATGATATAGTGGTGGTGATATAATGGCGGTGGTGATATAGTGGTGGTGATATAATGGTGATGATATAGTGGTGATGATATAGTGGTGGTGATATAATGGCGGTGGTGATATAGTGGTGGTGATATAGTGGTGGTGATATAATGGTGGTGGTGATATAATGGTGATGATATAGTGGTGGTGATATAGTGGTGGTGATATAATGGTGATGATATAGTGGTGATGATATAGTGGTGGTGATATAATGGTGGTGGTGATATAGTGGTGGTAATATAATGGTGATGATATAGTGGTGGTGATATAGTGGTGGTGATATAATGGTGATGATATAGTGGTGGTGATATAATGGTGATGATATAGTGGTGGTGATATAGTGGTGGTGATATAATGGTGGTGGTGATATAGTGGTGGTGATATAATGGTGATGATATAGTGGTGATGATATAGTGGTGATATAATGGTGGTGGTGATATAATGGTGATGATATAGTGGTGATGATATAGTGGTGGTGATATAGTGGTGGTCATATAGTGGTGGTGATATAGTGGTGATGATATAGTGGTGATGATATAATGGCGGTGGTGATATAGTGGTGGTGATATAGTGGTGATGATATAGTGGTGATGAATATAGTGGTGGTGATATAGTGGTGGTGATATAGTGGTGATGATATAGTGGTGATGATATAATGGCGGTGGTGATATAGTGGTGGTGATATAATGGTGATGATATAGTGGTGTTTGTTTATAATATTAGTTTCCTTCCTAGACCTCTATCAAACTTAAAACAAACACATCCTCAAGATCTCCCTTTTAGATAAAATTGTAAATTTTTCTGTAGAACAATGTCCCGGCCAAAGGCCTATTCCTCCTAAATTACAGGCTCGCTATCGCTCGCTAGGAAAAAAATGACACCTAAATGTCACAAAAGGTGTAAATATTGACAACAAATTGTGATGAAAAGGCCTTAAAATTGCCAAACTAATGGGCCGAACGTCTTAAAATATTTAAACTAATGGGGTTAAGCATGAGGGAGAAGGGGCGCCAGAAAAAACAAACAGCCACCCTCTCTTAAACATTAAATTAAAATGCCATTCACAGGGCAGAAGGGACAATTAATCATACAGACGCTTGGTACTGTTTAATAGATAATTTTCATGAAAATTGTGTTTTCTTTTTCAATTCAACTCTGTACACAATAATAGAGAGTAAAATGTCGTCATCATACTCAAGAGGTTAATAATAGAGGAAATAATATACAATAGTGAAATGGACTATAACTTTGCAGTATACATATGATATAATTACATTAATTAAGGTGACTATAACTTTGCAGTATACATAGAGGATATAATATACATTAATTAAGGTGACTATAACTTTGCAGTATATAAAGAGGAAATAATATACAATAATTAAGATGAATATAACTTTACAGTATACATAGAGGAAATTATGTACAATAAATAAGGTGAATATAACTTTCCGGTATATATTATGACTGTGTATAGTTGTGTTTATTGTTTTCTGTTGTGTTGTCCCTATTCTGGCTCTGTCTTGAGATGCCCCCCCCCCCCCCAAAAAAAAAATAAATAAATAGGAAAAGTGGGGATTGGGCCTGAGTATATACATATATATTTTGACTCTGTATATTTTGTGCCAAGCTCTCACTTCCGGAGTTGAGTATTCACGAACATAATCACGGCGTCGCCCAAACGCTTGTAGCAACCCATTTTTAACGCACGGTTAAAAATGGTCCCCAGCGAACACAACGAACCCGCTCAATACACATACTTTAACATACAGAGATTGGACAACTTTTCAGCCAGGCGCCATTTTTGAAGCCACCACTGCAGTACGATGAACCTTTATTGATTTTATTTTACCCAAAATAAAAAGGTTCATTGAGAGAGTTCTGACCCCTTTGATGTCTGGATAATTGTATGACTGAATAAAATACGTTGCTGATAGCCAGTATATATATATATATATAATTTAACTACTGGATAGAACACCTATACATCATTGTCATCATTTTGGAATACAACATGTAAGGTATTTAATTCCTTATGATGATATGCAAGAATTACAGTGTTGATAGTAATATTAACGAAACTCTAGAATGTATACTTGGTTGTCCGGTTTCTACATGGTAAAGCGTCTCTGCTGCACAATTCCCGTATTTCTCTGAACCACTCGGACTTGAAATCCATTCTATTGGAAAATGTTACCGAATCATAATATCTTGCGCATTCAGACAAGGTGGAAGCATTACCACCCGTGAACATGTCTTGGGTTTCGAGTGTAGATTTTCTTATAAGTATTTTCCACAAAACCTTTTCCTATCAAACCCCTTCGTTCCTGAACAAATAGATGTACACTCGACCAAAAAACAATCTTTACCCTAACGCTCTAAACATTCTGGAAGTGGGTCGAAATCTTATGATAATACCTCCCAGACGTATGTTTCAGCCGATTCATTCCGTTCACACTCGATTATTTACAGCTCACCAGTGTAAAGATTGTGTTTTGGTCGAGGTAGGCTACATACATTTGAGAAATAATGTATAAAACTACATTTCTCTAAGAGGCTATAAACATAGATCCTTCTAAAATGGTTAACATTTTCTTGGAAGACGCATTATGGTGTGCAATAGAATTAAAATATATACAAGCACTACATAAGGCATTAATGGTTTATGTCTACTTCATCTAAGCAATGCGTCGAACATTTGTATAATACCGTAGACAAAATTACTAGTTTTCAATTAGCACTATATTATCAATATATATCTCTTGTCACACAATGTACGTTATTGTCACTTTATATTATGAAGGACGTTATCTTGGAATCTTATATGAAACCAATATATATGATCTATCTATCGATCTATTGCCTGACGCCGTGATCCCCTAAGGAGTGGCCACGAACGAACCGCCCCCATGCACCTCTGTCCCCAGTCAGTCGACGCCCCTCATCCTAACCAGCACCGCCTTCATCCATATACTATCTCACTCCATTCTTCCACCTCTCCTTCGGTGCACCTCTCCTTCTCTGTCCCTCCACCTTGCTCTTGTACACCCTCTCAGTCATTCTCTCGCTTTCCATACGTTCCATAATTATGGCCGAACCATCTCAAGTTGTTCCTTTTCACACTTTCCAGCACATCTACCTCCACACCACACCTCCTTCTTACTTCCTCATTCGTCTGTCTATCCCTCCATGTAACTCCGCACACACTTATCAAGTAGGCCTAACTAATTTCCACCGCTCTCACTCTTGGTCTGAGTCTCTTCCGGAACGTCCATGCTTCGCTTCCGTAAGTCAGTGTCGGGATTACCACACTGTCATGCAAGGACTTCTTCACTTCCATACTGACCACCCTATTTCTTGTTACTGCTTTCAGCATTCCTACAATCCTCTTCCCCTGTTGTACCCTCTCCCGCACTTCTTCATCCATAGTCCCATCTTTACTCAACACACTGCCCAGATACTTAAAAGAGCTGTCAGTCTCCATAGCCTGACCATTCAACTTCACCTCACACTCTGTGACTTCACCCCTTTCGAAGGCCATAATCTTGCTCTTCCCCGCATTTACCTTCAAATTCCGTTTTTCGCACACTGTTCCAAACTCATTTACCAGACCCTGCAACTCCCATTCATTATCGCTCATCAGAACTGTATAATCCGCAAACAGCAGTATAGGCAGCTTCCACTCATTTCCCTCCCTTTTCAGCGATACACCAACATCCACTGCTCTTCCTAGTATTTCTTTCATGAATCCATCCATATATACAGTAAACAACCACGGGGACATCACACACCCCTGTTTCAACCCAACATTTAGGTCAAAGAACTCGCTCTGCTCATTCTCCACACGTACTGCCGCCTTTGCATGACCTCATACATGCTCTTCACTGCTTTCAGCAACTTGCCATCTACTCCGTATATTCTAAGTACTTTCCACATGCCTTCTCTATTCACTCTGTCATAGGCCTTCTCCAAGTCCATAAAGGCAACATACACCTTTTGTTGCTTCTCCAGATATTTCTCCACAACACAATTCAGGGTAAAAATCTGATCTACACATCTTCTTCCCTTCCTAAAACCTCCCTGCTCGTCGCCTATCCATTTCTCCGTTCTCACTCTCGCTTTCTCAATCACTACCCTACTGCAAACCTTCCCTACTACACTTAGAAGAATATATGAGGGCCTCGGAGCCAGAACGGCGCAAGTGCCGCCGCGCGGGAACATCGGAAAAAGGCCTCGTATGGGCTCTGGTATCCTTAAATCCATTCTGATGCAGTGGCGCTTGGGGCCTTCTGGTTCTGAAAACCCTATAGAACCAGAAGGCCGCAAGAGCCACTACATGAGGGTTGGATTTACGGATTCCAGGCTTGCACAAGGCATTGTTTTATTTTATATATATACATATATTATATATATATATATGATAATAATAGTAATAATAATAATAACAATAATAATAATAATAATAATAAAAAAACTACGATTATCTGTATTGATCTTTTGTTAATTAAAATTGGACCATATGTTCCTATTGGCCGAAATTTTGATATTCTTTGCCCAATTGTCATTGCAGTATTATATCATTACCAGCTATTGTATCGAAATGTATTATTGTTTTGGAGATATTTAGACGTTCCTTCCATTAGTTTGGCGATTTTGAGACCTTTCGCCGCATTTATTTGTCAATATTTAGACCTTTCATGCCATTTAGATTTAGATTTTTTTCCTGACGAGCGAAAGCAAGCTTGTTATTTTAGAAGGAAAAAAACAGCAGTACCCCCTTAATCCTTGAACCGAGAGCGAGAGCGTCTTCAAGTTGTTCTCAACTCCTGATGATTGTTGAGTAAACCAAAACTTTCACCCTAGTGCCAATATCTCACATTTAATCCTCTCTAACCAGGTTGTGTCCCATTTTTCTTTGGTAAATTTTAAGATTTTTATGAGAAGAGAAACTGACTTTTAGGCGAGACACTTCTACAGAAAAATGTACAATATTAGCGTTTGTTTAGCTTGTTGGAAGTGACATTTTTAGTTTAGTTTGCAGACTTAAATAACAAACACTTAAAAATTACACGATAATAGTAAAAAACTAAATAAACCTGCCCCCCTTAAGGGGAGATGGGCTGTTTTTCTGGTCCCCTTTCTTCCTCCTATTTAGCCCTATTTGTTTTGAGATTATAAGACGTTCAGCCCATTAGTTTAACGATTTTAAGACCTTTCGCCACATTTTTTTTTCAATATGAAGACCTTTCGTGCTAATTAGGTGTCGATTTGTTTCCTGGCGAACGATAGTGAGCCTGTATTTTCGGAAGAACCGGCCTTCTACCGGAAAATGTACAAATTTGTCATGAAGGGGGGTCTAGGGGGTGTTTTTATAATCTTGATGGAAGTCTAGCGAGGAAACTAAAAACATAATAGCTACATGCATGAATAGACCAACACATAAACACGTCGGATGAGGTAGTGTCAATTGTTATCCTCTTAGAATCCCTGTGGCTCTCTGTACCGCTCTCTCCTCCCCCTCCTCAGTTTTAACTATCTATTATTGGCTCACAGTATTTGTCTGGGGCCTCGCTTAAAATATCTTACACTTTTACAGGTTGTTATAGTTTGCTCTCTCTATATCTATCTATCTTCTCTCTCTTTCGTTTTCTTTCTTTCTTTTGCTTTCTTTTTATGTCCTCTCTCTCTCTCTCTCTCTCTCTCTCTCTCTCTCTCTCTCTCTCTCTCTCTCTCTCTCTCTCTCTCTCTCTCTCTCTCTCTCTCTCTCTCTCTCTCTCTCTCTCTCTCTCTTAACAGTTCTCAGGTTTTTAGTAGCTTTCTCCTCAGACTCTCATCCCATTTTTTTAATTCGCCTGATTGTATGAATAATGTTTTACTTCAAATTTCCCTGGTTTTTATTAATTCTTGCAAACTGATTTACACTTTTAAGTTCATGTGCTGGCAACTGTACTCCAGAAACACGAATAACGTGTGTGTGTGTGTGTGTGTGTGTGTGTGTGGTTTTTAATTCGCCACCCCCTGTAAGTATAAGAGAGAGAGAGAGAGATTATTTTTTTATTTTGAGTTTATTGATCAGCGCCCCCCATCCTGTGAGGGGACAACCACTGGTAAAGCGATACATACTGCTCAAAGAGCCATTATTCCACTGAAACAACATCATCGTCGTCTGGTTGCATTCATATGTGTGTTTATAAATCAGGTAGGCATTATTCAGATGTGTTATTATAGTTTCCTCAATTAATTGGCACAGGTGCTGTATATACAGTACGTAGCTCATGATTATTAGCTTGAAAAAAAAGAGCTTGTCGTGACTGAATTACTAATTGACTGGTTTTAAATAATAGCACTACAGAACTAGTGCAATCATATGAAGAGACTGTACATATTTTTCAATTTATCGTCAGCTGAAAAGAAACAGAGTATAGTTTTCTGGTTCGAGGATCGGCCTGGTCAGACGTCAATAATGTTAACACTAAACGATTTTATTAAACTGAGGAAAGGCATCTCGTTCAGTCAAAGGTTAAATTAGCTAGTTAGTCAAGGTGAAACACAACGGAAAGAACTCCACCCCCGATACCCACAGGCTGGAAGAACAGACAAACGCAACAACGACACCTTGTTTGCCAGTTTTCCGGCCAGTACGAGACGATTTTATTAAGGGGAGATGGGTCGTTTTTATAGATCCCCCTTCTCCCTAATGTTGAGCCCCATTAGTTTTCAGATTTTAAGAGGTTTGCCCCATTAGTTTGTCGATTTAAGAGCTTCCGCCCCATTTCCTTGTCAATATTAAGACCTTTTGTGCCATTTAGATGTCTATTTGTTTCCTGGCTAACGATAGTGAGCTTGTCATTTTGGAAGAACCGGCTTTCGGCCGGGAAATTTTCTACCGAAAAATTTACAAATAAATCTAGAAAGGGGATGTAATGGATGTTTTCTTAAAGTTTGATGGAGGTCTAGGGAGAAAACTAAACAAATAATCAATGCAAGAAAAACATCGACAAAAAAGTGAACCATCTCGAAATCAAAGGGGTATTTAGTCAAGGTGAATGAAAAACAGCCTCTCCTAAGCACCACCCCCCAGATTCCTACAAGTTGGGTGAACCGACAAACAGAATATTTAGGCAGCAGTGGGCCGGATTCAGCAGCTACCAGTTTATGAGCCGGGCCGTATACATAATCAATGAACACACTTATTTGCATTTTCTCCCTCTTCCGTCCCCCTCCCCCCCCCCCCTCCCCCCCCCCCCCCAGCCCTTCTTTTTCACCTTAAGGGGACATTGGCTGCTTTTTTGGCCTATTAATTCATTTATTCATTTATTTGTTAGTTTCCTCCCTAGACCTCCATCAACACTTTAAAACAAACATCCATTAGATCCCACTTGTAGATTAATTTGTACATTTTTTCGGCAGGCCGGTTCTTCCAAAATTACAGACTCGCTGTCGTTCGCCAGGAAAAATATCGACACCTAAATAGCACGAAAGGTTTTAATATTGACAAAGACATGGGTCGAAAGGTCTTGAAATAGACACATTAATGGGGCAAACATCTTAACATCTGAAAACTAAAGGGGGTTAAACATGAGGGAGAAGGGGGTCTAGAAAAACGACTCATTTATCCTAGAGAGAGGTTGGGGGTGGGGGGGGGGGGTCTGTTCCTTTCCCCTTCTCCTCCTTACCTAGGCCATAATCGATACCTGATTAGCGTGAGGAGGAGAGAGGGGGGGGGGGGGGGGAGAGGGGGGGCAGGGTTTTCGGCGTGTACAGGCGGCGTCACGTGAGACTTTTGGTCGGCATTTCATCGGCAAGTTTATCGAAGAATTGAATGGAACTCTACTCTCTGCTTACTTGAGTTAATTGCTGCCTCTTCTATTGACGCCGATGAGCGCCCCCCACCCACCCCACCCCACACACACACACGGGTATGTCGACTTAATCATTCTTGTTTGTTATGACTCTTGTACTACACTTGTGATGTCCGCCATTGCAGACGTGGGCTGGTAGGTAATGGGGATGACTGTCAAAGACATTCAACCAGTTGTCCGAATAGACAGATTGGTTAACTTCGAGACACATTGTAACTGGACTAATTTTGTTTTCTGTGCGGATATAATTACTTCTATAATGAAACTTACACACGTTTTACTTAATAACTGGCTAAATAGGATCTTATATAAACATTTATGAATTTAAATTTTAAATTAAATTTGTCATATATTACATAAGATAACTACTGTATAATGGGGGCCCTGGGAATCTTTTACAAGGGACTCTTTATGGTCTTTGGTCTCTGGGTCTGCTCCTGGTCGACCTAGATGTGTGTCATTTTTTTTTTCTTTATATTAATTTGTTGTTTCATTTCGGGCTTCGTTTGAGTCGGCCACCCCCAGCTATGAGTTATGCCCTTGGGTATAAACAGTAGCCTACATACATACAATGAGCTATTATTATTATTTCGGATTTGACGGCCGCTGTCCCATTGCTCTCACCCACTCTTGCACCACTCACCTTTGGTAACATAATATGTGCAAAAAACAAAAAAAACAAAAACAAAATCCTATTGATTATGCGGGGCTTATTTTCACATATCTGCCCAAATGAAACCTGTGGTAGGAAGGTTATATATTAATAGGTAGACATCCAAGCAATTAACCCTTTCTGTACCAGCGACGTCTGATATGTTTTAGTCTAGCTATATTTAGACGAATATATGCAGCTTAGCCGAGGGATCTGTGGTAGTTAAAAGTTGATTGAGAAGGTTCGCAGCCGTATAATTGCTAGAGATCCTTCCTAAATTGCATAAAATCGATGAGTGGTAGCCAGAATAAAATAAAAAAGGATGTCGACGGTACCGAAGGGGTTAAAGCCCCATATTCTCTGGTATAATATAGTAGCAGCGGCCACAATAATCCGGCAGGTAGGCAACAGGTGACTCCACGGTGCTGTGGCTTAAACGGATGGACGCATACATTACCGGGACCTACTGACAGATGGTTGAGGGGTGGGGGGGAGAGAGAGGGAGAGAGGGATATATAGAGATAGATAGAGAGAGATATTTGGATTGATTGATGGATGGATGGAAGACAGTATATACTCTGCATGTCAAATATATGGAAAATTGCAGTATCCTTATTTTCATTATCGTGCGTATAATGGAAGCAAATAACTAAAGGAAGCGGTATCACATTTAAACAAAATATAAAACCACTATAAAACTGATATAGTCTCTTCAATACGAATTATTTAAAGATCGAAATTTTGCGAACATAATTATATAAGGTGTAGTTACAATAATACGGTGTTGAGGACATAGCTGTAAAGTCTGAAGTAATAATGAATGAGGTGTTCGTGTCTCTTGGGGTCTTAAGCTTGTTTACTCAATTTACCTCGAGAGGGACGATATGACCCACCGATCACACTCTCATTCCTCATTGAATAAACTAAATATATTTCACCAACTTTCTGTAATAACATATATAATTTACCAACAAGCCTTAGTGTTAATGACATGTCATTTTGCAGGCGTATGAATGATTATTTAGCTTTTAATGGGTATTTTGAATATTTCGTTAAAGGATAACAAAACTAATGAAACAATATACCCCAGCCACGGAATTGTGTTTTCATGATGTATATTTAGCCTTGGTTCCAAATCCCTCTTCTTGAGGGTTCTTATGGCAGTGAAAGGTTAGATTTTTGCATTTAGTGAAGTCACTCCTATATTTGTAAATGAATATACTGCACCAGTGTTCTATTTACATCCTTATCCAACCTATCCTTGTTTAGAAGAATGGAGTCAATGCACACATGGCTTGAAAAGAGTGGAATGTGTTTTACGCAATAGCAAATACAAGAATACTATTTACTTTTAACTGTGTTGGTGGTGTAATGGTTTAGATGCTTATGTTCAGGGTGTGGTGTCCCGAGTTCGAATCCCGGGAGGACCATATGCTTTCATTAGTTTATTCAAGTGTATAGGGGTTTGTAATTGATGATTAATGTTAAGAACGGAGTGTTACTTAATTTAATGTGTGCACCATAACTCTTTAAGCTATTTAGATGTATCTGTGAAATCTAATAATGGAAAGGCTAATATTAAGTGCATAAAGTCCCCTGAGAGGCTCATAAAATTATTATACCTCCACCCGGATTTACACTGGGTAGGTTTCTGTAGCTGGTCTAACAGGGTGGCATCTCGGGGCAATTTGACTTTAAGACAGGAAGGAATATGAGATGAATTACAGGAATATGGAAATTATTTTAGTTTTTGCCCATTTTATCACTTCCAAAGGAATAATATGAACTGTAAAGCATAGCATTAACTTGGTATATTTAATAGTATTTTCCGAAAACAAGGGACTCCGTTTAAGACTAGTTTGGAATAGTTTCTCGTTTACCAGCTGCCTTCCTTCCCCCTGGGATAAGTGAACGGGTCCATGAGGGAATCCTACACCTCTCCTGAAACGGACGACCTTAGATATTCACGAGGGTTCACGGGCAACTCGACCATCACACCATTTCAACCAATACATGTCGACTAGGGCCAACTAATCCAGTGTCAATATAAATTCATATACAGTATTAACTTATCTAACAGTACTGGTTGCTTTAATACTGATTGAGATAAATTGATTTCAATGGTCAACTAGCTAATCTTAATTAATGTTCGTGCTTAACATCAATCGCTCCCAAATGAAATTAATGAAAGCATATGGTTCTCCCGGGAATCGAACCCAGTATACCACAAACAGAACCTAAACGCTGTAAGGTGAGGGACGTGCCTATGAGGTCCAGTGCCTGCGTGTAGGTTATGGCACTGCTTTAATTTGTGTGCGTGTGTGTTTTTTTTTTTTTTTTTTTTTTTTTTTTTTTTTTTTTTTTTTTAGTGAGGGAGACACAAGACAGAACTGCCTGTAGCGAGTGCCTCCCCCAGGGTTGAAAGAGTGGCAGGGCCAAAATCAAGGGACGTTCGAGCCAAAATGCCTGGACACACGGTGTTTGAAGCAATTTAAGTCATAAGAAGAGGGAATGACTGATTCTGGGAGTTGTTATTTACAAGTAATGTATTTAGCATGGGAATAACTGTTTGTCTTAAAGGCGGAAATCCATTCACATATATATTTTGTATTTATCTTTTTTTACGACTAAATTATATGCAGATTAGGAAGACCAGATTTAGTTAAAAAGTGAATTGTAATAGTTGGCATAACTTTGACATTTAAACGCAATTCCTAGCCTGAATAAAATCGTTAATGTGAACTAAAATGAAAAGAAAAGAAAAACCACAAACTATAATCCTACCAAAATCAAGATCCTCATTCCGCAAAATACGAGCGGTCTGTCATGGTCGGCCGAGAAAGAGGAAGGTGTGTGTGTGTGTGTGTGTGTAATAATAATAATAATAATAATATAATAATAATAATCGGTATATAATTTGCGTGTGCGTGTGTGTGGGGGGGGGGGGGGGGAATATGTCTGGACAAAATCTGGATTTGAAGGGGGGTAACACACGATCGCTTTTATCGCCAATTTATGTCGTTGATTTTTTTTTCTGGCAACATTTCTGGCCCTTTTTGCATTGGTATCGAAAACCAGACTTAAAATAGAGTTACTTGTCCGAACAGAACAAGACTATCTAGTAACTTTTCTGGCAAAATGTTGGCAATGGCAGTTTAGGGGAGATGGTTGCTTTTTTTCTGGACCCCCTTCTCCCTCATGTTTAGCCCCACTAGTTACGAGATTTAAAGACGTTCGTCCCTAGATAAATGTGTAAATTTTTCGATAGAAAACATTAATTAATGTCCGGCCGATTACTACTAAATTGCAGGCTCGCTATCGCTTGCCAGGAATAACATCAACACCTAAATTGCACGAAAGATCCTAAGTTTGACGATTGTAAGACCTTTCGCCCCATTTTGTTGTCAATATTGAGATTTTTAGTGCAATTTAGGTGTAGATATTATTCCTGGCGAGCGATAGCGAGCCTGCAATTTAGTAGTAATCAGCCTCCGGCTGGGACATTAATGTTTTCTATCGAAAAATTTACACATTTATCTTGAAGGGGGGTCTTGGGGTGTGTATGGGGTGCGATGGAGGTTTAGGGAGGAAACTAAAAACAATAATACAAAATACAATCAAATAAACAGATAAACACCACCGTCCCTCCTCAAGGGGAAAACATTGTTCGTGTGATACCGGCTTTAACTGAACACATCCGGGAAGATTACTGCGGCTTCTTTTATCTGAGGGGCCGGATGTCTCACTGCTGGCCAACACAAGGGGGTGGTGGTGGGGGGGGGTTGTGTGGGAGGGGGAGGTGGAGGTGGAGGTGGTGGTGGTATTGGTAGTGGGGGTGGTGGTCTGCTGGTGATGTGGTGGTGGTAGAGGTAGTGGTGGTAGTAAAGGTGGTGATGGGAGTGGTGGTGGGGCAGTATTGGTGATAGTGGTGATGGGGTGGTGGTGGTGATGGAGATGGTGATGAAGGCGGTGGTGGTGATGGTTCTCGTTCAATACCATCGTCGACACAACCAGTATAATGCCTCCTGATGAAAGAGTACAGTACGGGCAGGTTCAAAAGTGCACCTGCAAGCGTTATAATCTGTGGGCCAGACACAAAGCTCTTGTTGAAAGTGCAAAGTACGCGGTGGTTCAGAAATTCACCATGAGCCCTAGTAATAAACGTTAGCATTCGATACAAAGTTTACTTATAATTGCAATTTAAATTATTTATCTGTGGATATGTTTTATATTGTAATAGCATTTTATCTATCTATCTATTTATCTATATGCTCAGGCCCAATCCCCATTTTCGGGGTAGCCGACTCAAGACAGAGCAAGAACAGGGAAAACACAAAAACAACATAAAACAACAAATAAACACAGATAAAAAACACAAACTCACACACATCCAGGTCACCCAGGAGAAGACCCAGAGACTAGGGTCACCATGGTCGCTCCAGCACTCACCCGGCCCCCGACCACCCGGAGAGGTTCCGATCTCGGCAGGCAGACATGCAGCGGAGCCAAAGCCACAAGCCCTCCCACCACACTTCCAGGCGCACCCTTCATATTAATCGTCTGCCCGGGCCAGGCGCCTGATGGACTATTATCTAGTCCAACTTGCGCCCGACCCCTTACTCCAAATGACCACGTGTTCACTCAACTATTCACAAGCATTCTCCATTCACTCCTGTCCACCACCACTTCCCCTGCCTGATTTATAGTCATTCCTCTATCATCCAAAGCCTTTCTTACACAGTCTCTCCATCTCAATGGGGGTCTTCCTGCCCTTCTATCTCCCCTTGTACCTGACTCACATATTCTCTTTGTAAGCCTTTCATCTCCCATTCGTTCAACATGACCATACCAGCTCAGCACCCTTCTGTCCACTCTGGCTGACAAATGTTCCTGCTGCCCCACTCTTCTACGTATCTCTTCATTCCTCAATCTGTCTCTACGAGTAACTCCACACATACTCCTCAAGCAGCTCATCTCCATCACATCCAGCCCTCTTTTCTCCTTTTTCTTCAGAGCCCATGTCTCAGCCCCATACATCACTGTTGGCACAACAATTCCTTGATACAGTGCACTTTTTACTTTCACTCCGAGATTTCTCGTCTTCCACATACTTCCCATTGCTCCGAAAACCTTCCTTCCTTCACACACACTCTGTTTTATCTCCACTGCCATAGTGGAATGTGTTTACTCTAATAGACTTTCTAATTCCTACAGATCCTTTATAAAATGGATAATATAATGCAATTTTGCCAGAATAAAATAAAATAAAAAATATTATGTTGTACTGAAAGGATTTATCATAAGTTGCCTCAGATGATTATCAAGTGGACCGAGGACTATAAGTGCCGATCTCGAATTCAAAAACTTGACAAGAGAAGCAGCCCTTAACAGGGTTGCCTGGAACACCGCTATTAGGACAAGAGACTGAAACTGCACGTATGTGTGGAACACTCAGTCTTATAATATTTTTATGTATGTATATACGCACATTATTCTCTCAATTTCTTCAAGGAGTTATCAAGTTGTACAACATCTCCCATCAGGTAGTATTGTTGATTTCAGCTGTACACTCACCAATGAAAACGGTGATCCAACTTCATACATTCAAATTAGTTTTCCTCTGTTGGTTTAATGCAAAAATAGTCATGAACTACACTGAACAAAACATTTATGTACGTATGTTCAGCATATGTTTTCACTTATAACTAGACAGATAACAAGAGTTGGAATTATGAAGGTAGAGACTTATATGAATTTTTAAAGATTTTTGTTTTCATTAGCTAGAGAGATAGCAAGAATAAGGTTATATAGAGTTGGAACAAGACTTTTGATTGTGACTGTACATTATATGTTTTTGTTCCTATCCGTCTCATCCTCTTCCATTCCGCTGTCGAGTCTCACACACACACACACACACACACACACACACACACACACACACACACACACACACACACACACACACACACACACACACACACACACACACACACACACACACACACACACACACACACACACACACACACACTGCTCTTATTCCATCCGTGTGTTCCATTGTCCTCGGCCCCAACGACGGGAGACAATACCACACCCACATTATTATTATTGGTGTTGGTGGTGGTGTTGGTGGTGGTGGTGGTGGTGAGAGGAGTACTTGTTGCGGCCGGGATATGGTAAGGGTTGTATTTGTGGGGTTTGTCAGTGTGGTGGTGGAGGAACGTTGTGGGTTGTGATTGTGAAACTATGGTTGTTTTGTGGTTGGTCTTTGATTGTGTACTAGGATTGTAAGGATTGTATTTGAGTGGGATTGTGAGTTGTTATTGTGAAAGTATTGCGGATTTGTGGTTTGTTTTTGATTGGGGTAGGATTATGAGGACTATTTGTGTGATACGTTAGTGTGGTAGAGGGACATTGGGAGGGTAGCTTTTGTGAGTGTGATTGTGAGTTGTGATTGTGAAAGTATTGCTGATTTAGTGTTGGTTTATTATTGTGTATGTAGGATTGTGATGGTTGTATTTATGTGATTTGTCAGTATGGTGAAGTAGCATTATGACGATTGTATTTGTGATTGTATTTGTGATTCTGTAAGTATTGCTGTTTTGTTTTTTATTATTGTGGAGTAGGATAGTGAGTATTGAAGTGGTGTGATCTGTCAGTATGGTGAAATAGGAGCAGTGTGAGGGCTGTTTTTGTGAGTGTGAGTGTGAGAAAGTGTGGTTGTTTTGTCCTTGGTTCTATATTCTGGAGGAGGATCGTGAGGATTGTAGTTGTGTGATCCGTTAGTGTGGTAGAGGAACATTGGAAGGGTTGTAGTTATCATTGTGTGTTGTTAGTGTGAAAGTATTGCTGTTTTGTGTTTCTTATTGTGGAGGTAGATTGTGACGATTGTATTTGTGAGTTGTAATTATTATGATAACGTAATGCTATTTTGGGATTGCATTTATAGTGTGGATAAGAATTGTGAGGGTTGTATTTGTGATTGGGATGGATTGTGAGGTTATATTTTAGAATGATTGTGATGGATTGTGAGGGATACATATTTAAGAATGATTGTGAGTGTAAAGGAGGAGTATGCCTTAGTTTGGTCGGTAATGGTGTGTAAGGGTAAGATTGCTGGCCTTGGTTTATGAATGTGTGTGTGTGTGTGTGTGTGTGTGTGTGAATGTGTACTTACTCTCTTACTCTAGTTGTATTGCGGGAGTGAGCATGCTCGTTATTTCCCGCCTCCTATATGTGTAGGTGTTATATGTATCGTTGGAATGGCTGTGGATGTGTGTGTAGTCTGTCGCCAATTGGCGACATCGGAAACGAAGGCTTAGGGTGGATCTGTATGGTACCATTCTCACTATAGACGGTACCGTCTCGCCCGAAGGCTTAGGTAGCCATCAGCTTAGGTGAACCATATGATACCCATCTCGCCTTGTACCATTTTTGCCAACCCCAGATGGGACATCACAACGTCGTCCACTTATTCCAGGTACCTATTTACAGCTAGGTGAACTGAGGCTAACACATGAAAGGAGACAAGGCCAATTTGTCTCCGCCCGGCCGGGGATTGAACCCCCGACCCCTCGTGTGTGAGACGAGAGCTCTACCTACTAGGCTACGGGCTGTGTGTGTGTGTGTGTGTGAATGTGTGTGTGAGTGTGAAGAACAATTGATGAGTGCGATTGTGACTTGTGGTATCGACGGGAGACAGTTTACATTTTTGTCTAGGTGTAAAAAAGGGACAGAAGGCATCGAGTGTCCTACCTAAATTAACCCTTTTCCTGCGGTGGCTTCTATAGAGAAGAATCCCCTCTAGCTGCTATTTTCCCGCTACTATCGCTCAATATATGTCACCCTAGCGACATATCCGTAGTCCTGAACTAATTGGAACGAGCTCCAATGAAAACATTGGGTCAAATTCTCCCTATAACAGTCATTATCATCTCCTTACCTCCTCAAACCACCACGGAAAATCGATCAATACTTTGCTTGTCTCGTCACTGAAAGCCGACCTCTACATTACAATCGTGAGCGAAAATATATGATTTTCTCCTTTTCCACTAGCGATAACTCGGTGATATTTAGTCATTTTATCATGTTGTGCTTACAAGGCATGAGTTGTTATGAAAATATAACAAACCTGTCACAATTACTGAAATCCTGAGAACCACCAAATGCCAACCCCCACTGAAACCTTGAGATCCCACTAAATGCCAACCCCCAGAAACCCTGAGAACCCACCAAATGCCAACCCCCTCTGAAACCCTGAGAACCCACCAAATGCCAACCCCACTGAAACCCTGAAAGCCCACCAAACGCCAAACCCCACTGAAATTCTAAAACTCCACCAAATGCCAAACCCCACTGAGACTCTAAAACCCCACCAAATGTCAACCCCACTGAAACTCTAAAACCCCACCAAATGCCAACCCCACAAACCCTGAAAGCCCACCAAATGTCAACCCCACTGAAACTCTAAAACCCCACCAAATGCCAACCCCACAAACCCTGAAAGCCCACCAAATGCGGGGCAAACATTGAGGTCTGGGAATAACATATCCCGGTATATATGCAGAGGCAGACAGAGAGGATGTGGGGCTGCTGCTAACATGTTCAGACACGTTCAAAAGGTCTCGACTAAATTTAAAGTTTGGTGATCGCTCTAGTAAGTATAAGTAAAATAAGTTGTTCTAGCAGTCAAAATCAATATATTTACATCACGTTCCACTGGCGGTTATCATGTTTCTCTATAATAACCCGGGATTATAGTCGATTCATTATGATTAGGCCAAATATCTTGACCAGTAACGCCTATAATTAAATAACGGCTTGAGTAATCGAGCTGACATTCTTAACCATTTAGGGATGGTGAGCCAGAGAATTGATGTGGTAATTTATAGCCCATTTTCTCTAGCCCACTTTGAGTTGCAGGCGTAAGGGATCAAGATTTCCAGGTTTCACACACATTATCATCAAGTATTTTTGGCGAGCTAATGATTTACATATGGATTAAGGGGAGGTTTTTAGTGTGTTTCCTAGACTTCCATCAAGCTTGAAATTACACCCCCTTGACCCCCTTTCAAGGTAAATTTGTACATTTTTCGGTAGAAAAATGTCCAGGCCGAAGGCCGATTCCTCTTAAATTACAGGCTCGCTATCGCTCGCCAGGAAAAAATCGACACCTAAATGGCACGAAAGGTTTTAAAAGTGACATAAATGGGGCGGAAGTTCTTAAAATCGCCAAACTAATGGGGCGAACGTCTTAAAATCTCAAAATCAATGGGGCTAAACATGAGGGAGAAAGGGTTAAAGAAAATAATCCCTCAAGTGGAAATCTCCCCTTAAAGCTTTATATAGGTATACTGCAATACGAAGGATCAGCTCTCTTGTTTTTTGTTTTATCTATTTTTATTTTGATATTAGGTACAGTATTCCAGCTCCACATCAATGGTCCAAGCCTAGGAACCTTTCAGGTAAATCTTTACATATCGGAAAGGATGCATTATTGACTATTACATCCGAGAGATGATTAAGTTGACTCGGTGCAGCATACACCCAAACACATGTTCCAATAATGGCAAGATAGATGTCATGAAACTTCTGTAATTTGTTACAGAGCTGCAAAGCGTCCTTTTTCCTTACGAAATATACCTAATATATATTCTAGATATTGAGGTAGCTACTGAGTGTATGTGCCATTTAGACAACATAGAACAGTAGATTGATAGATATGAGAACAATAGACAATAGAACAATAGACAACATAGAACAGTAGATTGATAGATATGAGAACAATAGACAATAGAACAATAGACAACATAGAACAGTAGATTGATAGATATGAGAACAATAGACAACATAGAACAGTAGATTGATAGATATGAGAACAATAGACAATAGAACAATAGACAACATAGAACAGTAGATTGATAGATATGAGAACAATAGACTAATATGAGGTGCTGAGGTCAGTGAGCAATGGACTAGATAAGTTAGTAAGGTGTATACATTTTCACGTAAACCTGTTCGTTTGTTTTGAACCTCTAAATATATATAAACGAAGGCAGATAGAGGGAGCGTAAAGGAGAGATAATTAGAATACTAGATGGTTTAAGGGGGCCCACCTCGTTTTTTTTTCTCTTCCTCTCTCTCTGGGTTGTATCCATTCGGCCCAATTCAGCCTACTGTTTTAAGACGTTTATCCCCTTCCAGGTGTCGATTTTTTCCTGGCGAATGGTAGCGAGCCACCATATTTATAATGTTTTTGGCAGCAGGCTAAATTTGTACATTTTTCGATAGAAAAATGTCCGGCGAAGCATGGATTTCTTCATGCAATAAATCGACACCTGGATGAGAAAAAACGTCTTAAAACAGTAGGCTGAATGGGGCGGAATGGATACAAGCTAGAGAAGGACAGAAAAGGAGAGAACGAAAGCAGGTGACCCCCCTTAAGAAGGCTAGACTAATAGAAGATACAATGGGTATATATGTACTCACCACACATGCCGACGTAGCGCACGGTGACTTGTTTATTGAGGAGACAGGCCGTTCTGGTTAGCTCACACTCACTGCTGTAATCGGTGCCATCAGAGCCACACACCGGGCCCCTACCATCCTTGGTCTGGCATGGGGCCCGGCACTGGCACTCCGGAGCACCTGTGTCACCAATCAGGCACTCCTCACCTGGGTTACACGTCACGCCGTCACAGGGGTCCGCCCGCAACTCTGTAGGCAGGTAAAGGAACAGTTGAATATTCGAGATCTTCGTAATGAATGTCTCAAAGCCTTATTATCTAGTATCATATTACAAATGTACCTCAAAATCACATTCTCTACTATTTTGATTTACGTTGCTTTACAATGATACTATAATAATTATTATAGTATTATTTTGAAGTAACGTAAACTAGAATTATATGTCCTGCCATCACAAGGGTACGCTCACAACTCTGTAGGAAGGTAAACGGGGACACTTTGATGACCATATGTTACTTTTAGCGTATCACTTTGTTTATGATAAAAAGACATAAGTATTCTGAAGCCTGCAGAAAATCCACCAACCCATGCTTAGTCTTATGGCTACTTTAGAATCCCTCCGTCTCATTATGTATTTGTTTATTTTGTTTTAATATTATATAAGTATCTTGACCTCATTGTATTTCGTGCATTTGGTTGATTAAGAGGTTTCTAGTTTGTTTCCTACTCCTCCAGCAATCTTAAAATGTCATCCCCTTGACCCCCTTTCAAGATAAATTTTTACATTTTTCGGTAGAAAAATTTCCCGGCCGAAGGCCGGTTCCTCTTAAATTATAGGCTCGCTATCGCTCGCCAGGAAAAAATCGACACCTAAATGGCACAAAAAGTCTTAAAATTGACAGAAATGGGGCGAAATTTCTTAAAATCGCCAAACTATTGGAGCGAACGTCTTATAATATCAAAAGCAATGGGGCTAACCATGAGGGAGAAAGGGGTCCAGAAAAAAATCCTCCAGGTCGAAATCTCCCCTTAACCACGATGCGTATGACCATGCGTATGGCCTTATATAACTTTAGGACTAGGAAATTGCTATTGAAAGGGGTAGTGCTTGTTTTTTGGTCTATGTCTTTATTAATTTATATAGTTTTTAGTTTCCTAGCTAGACCTCCATCAAGCTTAAAATAGCACCCCCTACAGTAGATCACCTTTCAAGGTAACTTTGTACATTTTTCGGTAGAAAAATGTCACGGCCGAAGGCCGGTTTCTTCTAAAATTACAGGCTCTCTTTCGCTCACCAGGAAAAAATCGACACATAAATGGTACGAAAGGTCTTAATATTGACATATAAATGGGGCAAAAGGTCTTAAAATCGACAAACTAATGGAACGAACGTCTTAAAATCTCAAAACTAATATGCTAAACATGAGGGAGAACGATGTTCAGCAAAAGCGACTACCTCCCCTTAACAATTGTCATTGCATACACCGAGCGAATACGGTGAAAATATTTTCAGTGAATTCGAAATCTTGTAATATTTTGTACTGCTCTCCGATTTTATGATAATAATTTATGAAATTGTTCACAGTCGGATATCATCTTGTTAGCTCTTGGCTGATACCAATCATAATTAGAGATCCTTCAGTAAAAGAGAGTACCCATATTTTTGCTTTGGACGTTATTTAGGTGTACCAAATATCAGCCAACGAGATTTGATTTTAGAGTTGAGCATGAGTAATATATTTCGCAAGACCCCACTATTTATTATCCTGTACCAGTTATCTCCAATGTTTATGATGGATATGGAGAAATTCGAGTGTATGAATGTATGTATGTACTGTATGTACTGTATGTATGTATGTACTGTATGTATGTATGTACTGTATGTATGTACTGTATGTATGTATGTATGTACTGTATGTATGTATGTATGTATGTATGTATGTATGTACTGTATGTATGTATGTATGTATGTACTCAGGCACACACCCCATTGCTGGGGGTGGCCAACTCGAGACAGAGCCCGAACAGAAACAACATTCAAGGGTTCTAATTCTCAGGGTCCGGGACCACTTTCGCGTTCCCTCGTCCCTTACTCTGTCTCGATGAGTAGGATAATTTTACAAGGAGAGGCGGATTCCGAGCCCCCTGCTCCCTAAATTCGAGTGTAAATATAGTAAATTATCCCCAGTGACTCCAAGATGGCGGATGTTGCCAGATCTGTTACTATAGGATATCTGTTCAGAAATAGCTATGTTAGTCTTATTGAAAACAGCATAAAACCGGTACATATGTAAATAGAATTATGCTTCGTAATATTGTATTGGGTTCCCGGGTATATTGAACGCACGTACAGTATATTATTGGAAAATAGTGTAAATACATCATTGGATTCTTGTCAATATTGTTTAAGGAAGCTATCGGTTTCGTATAGACGGATTTCTTAAAGGCAGAAGAAGCATTTCTTTATTTAAAGGGCATGTCGAAGACATGCCCTTTAATTTGGTTCCATGAAAATGGTGTATAAAACCCTGATGCAGTATTAAATTTAATAAGGATTTTAGTAAGACCTTTTAATGTTTGTAATAACCCAAGTCAGTATAGATTTTATTGTGGAGTTTATGATAATAATTCCTTTGAATAGGATGAATTACATTTTGCTTATTTTCCTTTTGGTATTTTGATTGTTCTTCATACTAGTATACCACTTTTGATTGTTCTTCATACTAGTATACCACTTTTGATTGTTCTTCATACTAGTATACCACTTTTGATTGTTCTTCATACTAGTATACCACTTTTGATTGTTCTTCATACTAGTATACCACTTTTGATTGTTCTTCATACTAGTATACCACTTTTGATTGTTCTTCATACTAGTATACCACTTTTGATTGTTCTTCATACTAGTATACCACTTTTGATTGTTCTTCATACTAGTATACCACTTTTGATTTACTCAATGACTGGGCAAGGGGGCTTAGGTTCATTTAACATAAGTTAGGTTACTATAGGCCAGGTAACTATAGAATAATTTTTATGTTATATTATGTTAGGTTTGTAAATGTTAGGTTAATATAAATGAGGTTAATATAAGAGTAGATACATATAGGTTAAATTACATGATTTTTTTTTTTTTTTTTTTTTTTTGACAAATGCCGTAATTCCCGAGAAGGGATGTTCATGAATATTACACGTTTGTCACGAATCTCTAGGTCAAGTTGCCCGGGCTTGACATAAACCAAAACAAATTTGACAGTGAGGGCTTGATCCGCCGACCGTCTGATCAGCAGCCGACGCTCAACTGACTATACCACGGCTCGTGACAAAGGATAGGTAATTTAGTTAATTCATGATGCTCTTATATAACTACAAGTATAGTTACGTAGTGAACCTTGTCCTATATACTAGCATTGGGTCTATAAGTTTTGTAGAAGGAGTGAATATTATACACTACCTTGCCAACGGCGCCCCGGTTTACCTGACGCACCTGCAATTACTTCTCGTTTGCGGCTCTCTTCCCGCGTAATAGACAATGCCGGCAGTGTTTAGTGCCCGGCCTCAAGTGAATTGAATTAAGGGAATGACCTTGGCGCACGCTAACTTAATTTACGAAAGGAATGGAATAAGCTCCTGGGATATCACGCTGCGTCGACCATCTCGCTTCCAAAAACTTTAAAACGACAAACACAAAATCTAGAAAATCTTATTTGCAAACATAACCTACCCCAATTAAGTTAGGTAAGGTTAGCTAGTTGTGTTTATATACACGGTGTTGTGCACATAGTAAACAGAACAATGATATCGAAAATAATTCTGTGATATCCACATCTCAACAGCCCCCCCCCCCACCCCCTTTCATCCTTTGTAACACATATTCTCACTACTTACTTATTGCTTAATCCGTATTTTCTAGTTCTGCTAGAAGAGGTTATTAATGTATTTATTATTATCGCCAGCATTTAGCAAATCTATGATATGGTATTTTTCTCATATCTGATACGTTAACTATTAATGCATATTACATTAATACTAATTTGATTCTTTCAAAGTTGTCATACGACGTTTACTTGGTCAGCCGATGTCTGATGCTCTCACCTGATGCTGAGCACATATTATATACTGTACATAATAATTGTGTCAGAGATAGCGATAACTTTCGGGACTTCGGTGAGACTTTTTCTTTTTCTATTGCACTAGACATATCGAAAGCCTTCGATAGAGTCTGGCATAAATCTTTAATTTCTAAACTACCCTCCTTCGGTTTCTATCCCTCCATCTGTGCCTTTGTCTCTAATTTCCTTTCCGGCCGTTCCATAGCTGCGGTTGTGGACGGCCATTGTTCACTTCCTCACCCTATAAACTCCGGTGTTCCTCAGGGCTCTGTCCTATCTCCTATTCTCTTTCTAATTTTTATAAATGATCTCCTTAACTGTACCTTAATTCCCATCCATTCATACGCAGACGACTCAACCTTACACTACTCCATTAGTTTTTCAGATCGCCCCAGCCAGCAATCCCTCAACGACAAACGTAATGAAGCCATAGAACTCTTAAATTCTGATCTAAATACTATTTCCAATTGGGGCAGAGAAAACCTTGTTAACTTTAATGCTTCCAAAACCCAATTTCTCCATCTATCTACCCGTCAGGATCTCCCAGCGGACTATCCCTTATTCTTCAACAATACAAAAATCAACCCTTCATCTTCTCTCAATATTCTTGGTGTCTCTTTTTCTTCTGCTCTCATTTGGAAGGACCATATCACCAGTCTTGCTAAGGCAGCCTCCCAGAAGCTGGGTGTGCTCAACCGCCTTAGGGGGTTCTTTTCCCCTGCACAGCTTTTTGCTCTGTACAGGGGCATAGTGCGCCCTTGTATTGAGTATTGTTCACATGTGTGGGGAGGTTCCTCTCACACCGCTCTCCTAGACAAAGTTGAAAGGAAGGCCTTTCGTATCATTAACTCCCGTCCACTCACCAACTCTCTGCAATCTCTCTCTCTCCGCCGCAATGTTGCATCTCTCTCGCTATTCTATCGCTACTATAATAATCAGTGTTCCTCAGAGCTATCCCAGTGCATACCACCTCCTTTACGTAGGGCACGCACGTGGTACCCGTCTTGCAACTCAATCCCACCCCTACTCTGTGCAACTCTCCAACCCAAGAGTGAAACGTTACTCTCAAACTTTCTTCTACTCAACATCTGAGCTCTGGAACTCTCTCCCAGAATCAGTCTTTCCCTCTTCCTATGACTTAAATTGCTTCAAACTCCGTGTGTCCAGGCATTTTGGCTCGAACGTCCCTTGATTTTGGCCCTGTCACTCTTTCAACTATGGGGGAGGCACTCGCTATAGGCAGTTATGCCTTTTGCCTCCCTCAATCACATAGAAAAAAAAAAAAAAAAAAAACTACATCTGAGTACAGAGAGAGAGGGAGTGTGTGTGTGTGTGTGTGTGTGTGTGTGTGTGTGTGTGTGTGTGTGTGTGTGGGTGTGTGTGTGTGTGTGTGTGTGTGTGTGTGTGTGTGTGTGTGTGTGTGTGTGTGTGTGTGTGTGTGTGTGTGTGGGTGTGGTGTGTGTGTGTGTGTGTGTGTGGGTGTGTGTGTGTGTGTGTGTGTGGGGGGGGAGGGAGGGGAGGGGCGGGAGGATTGTGTATGTATGTGTGTGTGTGTGTGTGTGAGAGAGAGAGAGAGTATGTAATGTATAGGTCAGCATGAAGGTAGGAGTAAGTACGGCTGACATCACACTACCTCCTGTCACTGTATGTAATACTCCAATACACATAGACGGTATTGAATTACCCTGAACACGAGAGAGAGAGAGAGAGAGTACAAAGGAGTACAATTGAAGTCAAGTAAAACAACAAATTAGCGCCCCCCCCCCCCCCCCCCCTTGTGATTGCTTGCCCTCTACATCACAGCTGCTCAACAGTGGTTCAGAGTGGATAAGGGACAATTGGTAAAGGAAGTACTGTCCTGGGACTAATGTCCAAGGCAGGGTTACGATATGTCAGTAGATAATATGGGTTAGTAACATAACACAGCTATAAGTAATCCTTCGTGTATCTGGGGAAAAGAGAGTAACATCTTAGTAATTTATTTATAAACGCAGTGATCCGAGGAAAAAGAAAAACAAAAATATTAATTTACAAATGCGGTCAGTCCTGGATTAAAGGCAAGGTGTTTGTCTATGTGATGTTTAAAGGGATCGATGGTCTGCAGTCTATAACATTCAAGGAAGCCCATTCCATATGTTGACAACTCAATTAAAGAAGATATTCTTGGATTCATTTGAGTTAAAAGATATACCAATGATTATGTTACCATTTCCCCACGAATAACTTGATTGGTGGATCATAAGGTACTTATTACAGTTCATGTTTTCGATGTCTTAGATGATTGTGAACACTTGGATTAGGTGTACAAAGGAGTACAAAGGAAATCAAGCAACAACAGGTCTAGTGACCCTTCTAGGTTGCTTGTCCTCCAAAACACTGAGGATCAAGTGTCCAAACAGTGGTTTAGAGTGGGTAAGGGAACATTGGAAAGGAAACTACTGCCCTGCCACTAACGTGGCAGGACTAGGAAGTTAGTAGGGGACATATGGGTTAGTAACTGAGGGGAGGATAAAGTTATTCATTTACAAACGCAGTCAGTCGCGGGTTTGATGCGAGATATTTGTCTAGGCGGAATTTAAATGAATCAACGGTGCTGCAGTCTATAACGTCTCGGGGAAGCCCATTCCACAAGTTGACAACTCGATTGAAGAAGAAATTCTTAGATTCGTGCGAGTTAAAAGATTTACCAATAATTTTGCAACCGTTTCCCCGCGTGTAATTAGATTGGTCGATAGTGAAGTACTTACTACAGTTCATATTGTCGATGCCTTTGATGATTTTGAACACTTGAATTAAGTCGCCTCTTAATCTGCGCTGGGTTAAAGGAAATAGATTTAATTCTCTAAGACGCTCTTCGTATGGTTTGTTCTTTAGGCTAGGTATCATTTTGGTAACTCTACGTTGAACTCGTTCTAGCTTGTTTATATCTTTTTGGTAATAAGGGCACCAGGATTGAACGCAGTATTCCAGAAGAGGGCGGACTAAGGAATTGTAAATGGTTAGGATAACTTCTTTGGATTTATGCTCAAATGACCTGCCTATAAAGCCAATTATTTTGTTTGCCTTCTTAACAACTTCTGAACATTGTTGACTCGGTTTTAGGTTACTCGATATTGTTACTCCCAGATCAGTTTCTCTGTTTACATTCTTAAGCTGAGTGCCATTCATCGAATAGTTTGCTTTCTCATTTAGGTATCCGACATGTAGTACTTTACATTTATCCGCATTGAAACTCATTTGCCAAATTTGGGCCCAACATGACAATTTATCAAGATTGTGTTGCATATCGTCAACTTGTTCTTTTGAGAGTACGCTATTTGCAATTTTTGTATCGTCAGCAAATTTTGAGATTGTACAGGTGAGACCCTCATCTATGTCGTTGATGTAAATTAGAAAGAGAATTGGTCCTAGTACCGATCCCTGGGGTACCCCGCTACTTACATTGGTCCATTTAGATGCCTTACCGTTTATGACTACCCTTTGCTTTCTGTTGCTGAGCCAATTTTCTATCCATTTCAACACACCGTCTTGTATTCCATGCGCTTTTAGTTTTAGCAGTAAACGTTTGTGGGGAACTTTGTCAAAGGCCTTTTGAAAATCAAGGTATATAATATCTACAGCTTTAACTCTCATCGTAGAGGTTGAGGATATCGTGGAAGAAGTCTAAGAGGTTTGTTAAACAGGAACGTTTTTTACGAAAGCCGTGTTGAGTATCTTTAAGTATGTTATTTTCCTCTAAGTGATTTACGAGTCTGTCTCGTATGACCGTTTCTAGCATTTTACATACAACTGAGGTTAAGCTAATTGGACGATAGTTACTGGGTAGGGATTTGCTGCCTTTTTTGAATATCGGTGTTACGTTGGCTAGCTTCCACTGATCAGGCATAGTTCCAGACTGCAAGGATTTATTGAATAGTAATGTCAGTGGTTTGGAGAGCTCATTCTTAGCTTCCTTTAGAACTCTAGGCGAGATTGTATCAGGTCCTGGCGTTTTATTTACCTTGAGTTTATCTAAACAATTCAATACTTCTCTCTCTGTAACGGTGATATTGCTTAGAACATCTGAATTATCAATCTGAATCGGCGATGGTGTAGGGATATCACTGAGGTCTTCTGTTGTAAAAACTGATGCAAAGAAGGTATTGAGGGCATTACTCATTTGTACTTCGTCTTTGGTGTATTCTCCTTTTCATCGACTAACGGTCCAACAGTTGAAGTAACTACTTTTTTCTTTCTGATATAACTATAGAATTCTTTCGGGTTTGTTTTACTTTGATTCGCAATATGTAACTCTAAGGTCTTTTTACTTTGCTTAATTAACTTTTTGGCTTTGCGTCGTAGCTCTACAAATTTCACCCGTTCTTCGTCATTTTGTGAGGATTTTAATCTATCATTAGCAAATTTTTTAGCAAGCAGGCAGTTTGAAATATCTTTATTCCACCATTTGGGCTTATTATTATGGCCTGGACGCCGTATTTTCGATAGTATGCAGTCTTGCACTGCTTTTAGGTAAGTGGTTTCGAATAACTTCCAAGATGTATTTATGTCGTTATTGTTAATTACAAAGCTCCAGTCAGTTTCTTTAAACATAGCTCTATGTTTATGGAAGTTTGCTTTCTTGAAATTAGGGACTTTTTCGATGCTACTATTTGGTTCGTTACTAGTAAACTTTAAAGTGAAAGTTATCGTACGATGGTCGCTGTTACTGAATTCATCACCAACATTCAAATTCTCTATCAATTCTTCTTTTGTTGCAAGTACAATGTCAAGAACGTTATTACCACGGGTCGGCATTCGAACAAATTGATAAAGGTGCTGGGTTATAGGAAAATGGTTTAATTCTCTAAGACGCTCCTCGAATGGTTTATTCTCTATAAGTTTGTTAAGAGGACAGTGGCTGTTTTCTTGGTCTATTAATTAATGTATTCATTTACTTTTATGTTTCCTCGCTAGACCTCCCTCAAACTTAGAAAAACACCATCTAGACCCCCCCCCCCCTCTAGATAAATGTGTACATTCTTCGTTAGAAAATTTTCCCGTTCTTATAATTACAGGCTCGCTTTCGCTCGCCAGGTAAATAAAATGACACCTTAATGGCACGATAGGTCTTAAAATTAACAACGAAATGGAGCTAAAGGTGTTAAAATAACCAAACTAATGGGCCGAACGTCATAATTATTAAAAACTATTGGGGCTAAATACGAGGGAGAAGGGGGTCCAGAAAAACGACCCATCTCTCCTTAAAGCGCTTCCAGACTTAATAGTTACTGCATATCTTTTGAGCACTAACAACTTTACATAACATAATGTCCTCAAAGAAAGAATGTTTGTACTCATACTTTGGCTTGCATGCAGAGATGTTTACTTTATTTGTTTGTATATACTGTACGTCTTGGTATATTTGCTTTGTGTGTGAGTGAGTGAGTGAGTGAGTGTGGGTGTGTAAGCATATTTGTGGAGAGTGTGTGTGTGTGTGTGTGTAAGCATATTTGTGGAGAGTGTGTGTGGGTGTGTTTGTGTGTGTGTGTGTTTGTGTGTGTGTGTGTGTGTGTGTGTGTGTGTGTGTGTGTGTGTGTGTGTGTGTGTGTGTGTGTGTGTGTGTGTGTAAGCATATGTGTGGTGAGTGTGTGTGTGTATAATGTGTGTTTGAGTCATTCGTCAAAAACCTGCGTGCCTTTGTACTGGTTTGTGTTCAGTGGGTGCTTTGCTGAAAAGTGATGGAAATTTACAATGCCGTTGCAATGCTTGATTGCAGAAATTGTGCACGTTTTTTTCTGTCAAGTACGTGGCAAACATTTCACTCTAGCAAACAATGTAGTCTCAGCCATTAATAGCTGTAGCATTTTATAGAAGTAGATACGATACAATATACAATTTTGGATGCTTACCAGGGCCCCTATAGAGCCATCAATCAAACTTAAACACACACACACACACACACACACACACACACACACACACACACACACACACACACACACACACAAAAGTGGTTAGTTGGCGAAAACAAAAAGTCGTAGCTGCATGTGTCTTCCATGACTACCTCTATAAGCTTCGATATAATTAATTAGTAGTTATTGCAAAAGCTTCCGAGTGTAACTACATTTAATACGTAATGTAGATACCATGATGCAAGTTCATGTTATAGAAAACTATTTTATGCATCGAAAAAAACCCCGCTAAAACCACTTTGCCATAACGATACTAGAAAGACTCTCCAACTATTTGTATACCATTAACAAACTCCATGATATATTCACATATTTTGTAAATTTCTTTGCAAATACGTATCGACATTATTCCATATATTTCTAAATAATCCTATGCTTTAACCAGAATTAATCAGTGGGCATGGACCTGCTCAAATTAATATATTTTGCAGTTTCCAGGAAAAGGTTATGCCGTAATAAGGTTATGCCGTAATAAGGTTATGCCGTAATAAGGTTATGCCGTAATAAAAGGTTATGCCGTAATAAAAGGTTATGCCGTAATAAAAGGTTATGCCGTAATAAAAGGTTATGCCGTAATAAGGTTATGCCGTAATAAAAGGTTATGCCGTAATAAGGTTATGCCGTAATAAGGTTATGCCGTAATAAAAGGTTATGCCGTAATAAAAGGTTATGCCGTAATAAGGTTATGCCGTAATAAAAGGTTATGCCGTAATAAGGTTATGCCGTAATAAAAGGTTATGCCGTAATAAAAGGTTATGCCGTAATAAAAGGTTATGCCGTAATAAAAGGTTATGCCGTAATAAAAGGTTATGCCGTAATAAAAGGTTATGCCGTAATAAAAGGTTATGCCGTAATAAAAGGTTATGCCGTAATAAAAGGTTATGCCGTAATAAAAGGTTATGCCGTAATAAGGTTATGCCGTAATAAGGTTATGCCGTAATAAAAGGTTATGCCGTAATAAAAGGTTATGCCGTAATAAGGTTATGCCGTAATAAGGTTATGCCGTAATAAGGTTATGCCGTAATAAGGTTATGCCGTAATAAGGTTATGCCGTAATAAGGTTATGCCGTAATAAGGTTATGCCGTAATAAAAGGTTATGCCGTAATAAAAGGTTATGCCGTAATAAGGTTATGCCGTAATAAGGATATGCCGTAATAAGGTTATGCCGTAATAAGGATGATTATGCAATTCTTTGGTTTCCGACAAAAAATGATGATGTTGAAGCTGGTAATTTCTTTCAACATGATGATGGCTCTTATAGCTACCATCAAACGATTTTTTGGAAGAACTTTACTAATCAATGGTTATACAATTTTATTGGCTAACCTTTTCATTCTGGCGATGATTATTTTTTTACATTGATTGCAGCCACCGGAAAATATATATATATATATTTAATATTATGTATATACTATATATATACAGTATTATATATATATATATATATATATATATATATATATATATATATATATATATATATATACTGCTGTTTGTGGATGATACAGTTCTGATGAGCGATAATGAATGGGAGTTGCAGGGTCTGGTAAATGAGTTTGGAACAGTGTGCGAAAAACGGAATTTGAAGGTAAATGCCGGGAAGAGCAAGGTTATGGTCTTCGAAAGGGGTGAAGTCACAGAGTGTGAGGTGAAGTTGAACGGTCAGGCTATGGAGATTGTCAGCTCTTTTAAGTATCTGGGCAGTGTGTTGAGTAAAGGTGGGACTATGGATGAAGAAGTGCGGGAGAGGGTGCAACAGGGGAAGAAGGTTGTAGGAACGTTGAAAGCAGCAACAAGAAATAGAATGGTCAGTATGGAAGTGAAGAAGTCCTTGCATGACAGTGTGGTAATCCCGACACTAACTTACGGAAGCGAAGCATGGACATTCGGGAAGAGACTCAGACCAAGAGTGAGAGGGGTGGAAATGAGTTACTTGAGAAGTGCGTGCGGAGTTACATGGAGGGATAGACAGACTAATGAGGAAGTAAGAAGGAGGTGTGGTGTGGAGGTAGATGTGCTGGAAAGTGTGAAAAGGAACAACTTGAGATGGTTCGGCCATATGGAACGTATGGAAAGCGAGAGATTGACTAAGAGGGTGTACGAGAGCGAGGTGGAAGGACAGAGAGGGAGAGGTGGAAGGATGGAGTGAGGAAGTATATGCATGAAGGCGGTGCTGGTTGGGAGGTGGGGCGTCGACTGACTGGGGACAGAGGTGCATGGGGGCGGTTCGTTCGTGGCCACCCCTTTCGGGGATCACGGCGTCAGACAATATATATATATATATATATATATAGATAGATAGATAGATAGATAGATATTATTATATGCCGGTGCAGTAGAGTCTGGCCATCTTTAGAGGATTTTGATTAATTTAGGAAAGATCTGTGGGAGACAAATGTTTAGTTAGGATAGTTAGTACCTCTTTAAATTACTAGAGGTCCTTCCTATGTTAAGTATAACCGTCTAGTGTCAGCCAGAATAAGATGATTAACACGAGGTCGCCTCCTGAATTGGTTAACACCCTGCCCTTCATTATCATCCCTTCACAAGCTTTTCCTCTTAAGGCAGGATGGGCGTATTATTTTGCTAATTTATGTGTCTCTATATTAAATGTTTAGTTTCCTCCCTAGACCTTCATCAAACTTAAAAAAACACCCACCCAAGATCCTCCTTCAATATAAATGTGTTCCCCTTAAATTACAGGCTCGCTATCGCTCGCTAGGAGGAAATCGACACGTAAATGACACGAACAGTCTTAATCTTGACAAAGAAATTGTTCTTAAAATCGCCGAACTAATGGGCCGAACGCTTTAAAATCAGAAAACTAATGGGGCTAAACTACTGATCTACAGGGACCGGATAATCAAAGCTTTTACTCCGCTTGAACTCTCTCTGGTCGTCGTATTCTAAATGCCGACATCGTAATTGTAGCTTCATAAATAAGAACCAAAGTCATAAAAGGTAATGATGTCCTAGTTTTCCTGAGCATGAGGTAATTATGACGTGTTGGGCATGGAATACACCGTTATGTTATGGGGGAATGGGTGTATTTATTGGCTCAATTGTGTATCTTTTTATTATTATTATAGTTTCCTCCCTAGACCTCCATCAAGCTCTCTCTCTCTCATATACACTCTCACACCCACAAGTCACACCCCTCACCAATACCCAGCACACCCTCATAGATCGCATGGTGACGGAACACTGCGTCACTAATTACTTTCGTCTTTACCGTCTGCCATGATCCCACTGTGATAAATGTTTCTTGGGGCAGGAGTGAAGGGGATAGATGGCCACAATCCTCGACTTGATAGCTCAGTTGGCGTCAGACGAGCTCTTAAGGGGAGGCAGACCGTTTTTCTGGACCCCTTTCTTCCTAATGTTTAGCCCCACTAGTTATGAGATTATAAGACGTTCGCCCATTAGTTTGGCGATTTTAACACCTTTCGCCCCATTTCGTTGTCAAATTTAAGACCTTTCGTGCCATTTAGGTGTCAATTATTTCCTGGTGAGCGATAGCGAGCCTGCAATTTTAATAGGAACCAGCCTTCGGCCGGGACATTTTCTACCGGAAAATGTACAAATCTATCTTGAAGGGGGGTCTAGGAGTTGTTTTTCTAAACTTGATGGAGGTCTAGCGAGGAAACTAAAAATATATATGAATACATTAATTAATAGACCAAACAATCGGTCAGTCTCCCCTTAATTCGGCAATTTTTTCGGCGACTCTACTCTGGCTACGGTTGCATACGAGATATTAAGATATCAGCCGACTAGCCCAATACATTGATCAAGCACATAATATACAGTATACAGTTGTCTTTAGAGCAATGGTCTGGTGTCAAAATATCTGTCACCAAACCAATCCCTTGTTGCCCACTTACAATTCAGTATGATAAAGATAATCCCTTTACTATATGTTATTAAGATAATCCCCTTACTATATGTTATTAAGATAATCCCCTTACTATATGTTATTATGTTAATCCCCTTACTATATGTTATTAAGATAATCCCCTTACTATATGTTATTAAGATAATCCCCTTACTATATGTTATTAAGATAATCCCCTTACTATATGTTATTATGTTAATCCCCTTACTATATGTTATTAAGATAATCCCCTTACTATATGTTATTATGTTAATCCCCTTACTATATGTTATTAAGATAATCCCCTTACTATATGTTATTAAGATAATCCCCTCACTATTATGTTATTAAGATAATCCCCTCACTATTATGTTATTAAGATAATCCCCTTACTATATGTTATTAAGATAATCCCCTCACTATATGTTATTAAGATAATCCTCTTACTATATGTTATTAAGATAATCCCCTTACTATATGTTATTAAGATAATCCCCTTACTATATGTTATTAAGATAATCCCCTTACTATATGTTATTAAGATAATCCCCTTACTATATGTTATTATGTTAATCCCCTTACTATATGTTATTAAGATAATCCCCTTACTATATGTTATTAAGATAATCCCCTTACTATATGTTATTAAGATAATCCCCTTACTATATGTTATTAAGGTAATCCCCTTACTATATGTTATTATGTTAATCCCCTTACTATATGTTATTAAGATAATCCCCTTACTATATGTTATTAAGATAATCCCCTTACTATATGTTATAAGATAATCCCCTTACTATATGTTATTATGTTAATCCCCTTACTATATGTATTAAGATAATCCCCTTACTATATGTTATTAAGATAATCCCCTTACTATATGTTATTATGTTAATCCCCTTACTATATGTTATTAAGATAATCCCCTTACTATATGTTATTAAGATAATCCCCTTACTATATGTTATTATGTTAATCCCCTTACTATATGTGATTCAGCTAATCCCCTTACTACATGATACTAAGATAATCCCCTTACTATATGTTATTAAGATAATCCCCTTACTATATGTTATTATGTTAATCCCCTTACTATATGTTATTAAGATAATCCCCTTACCATATGTTATTAAGATAATCCCCTCACTATTATGTTATTAAGATAATCCCCTTACTATATGTTATTAAGATAATCCCCTCACTATTATGTTATTAAGATAATCCCCTTACTATATGTTATTAAGATAATCCCCTCACTATATGTTATTAAGATAATCCCCTTACTATATGTTATTAAGATAATCCCCTTACTATTATGTTATTATGTTTAGCTTTCATAATACAGTGACGTCATTTATAGATTATCCTGGCTAATCTTGACAATTTTGCGAGTCCTGCAATGATAGGTGACACGTTAATGTAATGTTGAGAACTATAACCACATGCTCCGAGGAAGTGCTTTTCCCTCAACCAATACCCGGCATTTATTTAAGTATTTACTAATGTACGAGATACGTGGGCAGTCAACTGTAACTCCAAAATGAAAACGATAAGCTCCAGCTTGATTACCCATCTAGCTTCCACATGACCTTCCTAAATTGAGTGAAATAGTCTAATAAATTGAATGAAATAGTCTAATAAATTGAATGAAATAGTCTAATAAATTGAATTAAATAGTCTAATAAATTGAATGAAATAGTCTAATAAATTGAATGAAATAGTCTAATAAATTGAATGAAATAGTCTAATAAATTGAATGAAATAGTATAATAAATTGAATGAAATAGTCTAATAAATTGAATGAAATAGTCTTAATAAATTGAATGAAATAGTCTAATAAATTGAAGGAAATAGTCTAATAAATTGAATGAAATAGTCTAATAAATTGAATGAAATAGTATAATAAATTGAATGAAATAGTCTAATAAATTGAATGAAATAGTCTTAATAAATTGAATGAAATAGTCTAATAAATTGAATGAAATAGTCTAATAAATTGAATGAAATAGTCTAATAAATTGAATGAAATAGTCTTAATAAATTGAATGAAATAGTCTAATAAATTGAATGAAATAGTCTAATAAAAGCCTGAACCAAAAATCAGTATAACGGTATCCCAGAAAAAAAACTTGCGATTTTATACAGCTTATGAAGACACTTTAGCAAGCAAAGGGGTAGAATCCATCTCAATTATCTCCTTGAAAATACAGTGCCTTTGTAAACTTTATGCAGCTTTCTAGTAATAGCCAGAATATAATGACAGAAGGGCGTCATTGTACTGAAAGCGTTAAGGGGGGGTCACCTGCTTTTTTTCTCCATCTCTCCTTTTCTCTCTTTCTCTGGCTTGTATTCATTCGGCCCCATTCAGCCAACTGTTTAAAGACGTTTATCCCCATCCAGGTGTCGATTTTTTCCTGGCGAGCGATAGCGAACCAGCATTGTATGGAGAAATCCGGCTTCGCCGGAGAAATTTTTCTATCGAAAAATATACAAATTTAGCTTGCTGTAAACAAAAATATTTATACATATATATGCTGGCTCGCTACCGCTTGCCAGGAAAATATTGACACCTGGATGGGATAAACGTTTTAAAACAGTAGGCTGAATGGGGCCGAATGGATACAAGTCAAAAAGAGAGAGGGACAGAAAGAGAAAAAAAGCAAGGTGGGCCCCCTTAAGATTACGGCCATCTGTCTTTCTTGACGACAATGTGTGTGACAAGTGACAATCTGGCGGTGGTCGTGTAAGGTGTGGTGGGGGGGGGGGGGGATGTAGAAGATCCTATTTGCATATTACACCACTCTACCCTTTGAGGGGAGTCTTGAGATGGCCTGAGTTATATAGAATGGAAGAGTTTTTCATAGATTACATATCTTTATAAAGCCTATGTATATAGTTGAGGCGGGAATATTTATAAGACTTAATTATCTATAAGGAGAGAGGGAGGTATGGGGGCCCCCTTTGCATATTAAAATTCCATACCTTTTTTGTATATCTATTAATATTATAATTATTTGTATTATTATCATTGTTATTATTATTATTATTATTATTATTATTATTATTATAATTATTAATTTTGAGTTATCAGAATGGTATTCATCCCTCGCATACGGGACCACGGTTAATCAGCTTTTCTGTCTGTCTGTCTGTCCAATATCTCCTCATAGGGTCATTTATAGATGATTACACAATTATTATACATGAAATAAGACGTTCCGTGCAGATGTCAGTCAAAATACATATTGGATATTTATTAAAAGGCTAAGGTCAATCATAAAGGTCAAAGATAAAGGTCAAATGTTCAACTTTAACTACTCGTTCAATGTTCACCATATTGACAATGCTAGATGTTATTCTATATATATGACAGACACATACATCAACTTTCAGCTAAATATACCAAAGGTTAAGATCAAAGGCCAAACGTTGCAGAAATATCTACAATGCCTATACAAAGGTCAGCAAGTACGAAACTAAACTATTACTAAAAGGTGAAGGTTATAGATCAAGGTTAACTGATAAGGTCAATATACAGGTATAACATATTTATGGTTTATTCTAACTTCACCAAATTTGCTGAAGTGATTGACCTTGGTAAAAGAACGATAACTGCAAATTATCAGACACATTCTGCAAAGGTGAAGATATAGGTCAAAGGTCAATTCCAATTAGATGCATTGTCCATGAAACAGTTAATAATATCAGCAATGTGGACTTTCAAGAGCAGACTTGGGCACAAGCCACTCTCCCTGTCCGCCTCGGGGGACTGGGGATACGGAGAGCCATGAATATTGCCTCCCCTGCTTTATCACTTTCCTCATTGCAACAAACACCCTTGTAGTGTCCATAATTTTTCTCAACCCAGA